>KV019091.1:20613-41217 GCA_001598015.1 Dorcoceras hygrometricum | reverse complement strand
CTGCATCAGTACAGCGCCTAAGCCTAGCTTCGATGCGTCCGTGTAAATCACAAAATCTCCTTGGCCCGATGGCATAGATAATATAGGCGCTGATGTGAGAGCTTGTTTCAAAGTATCAAAGCTCTGATGGCACTCTGGACTCCAAATATATCTAGCGTTCTTCTTCGTCAACGCAGTCAAGGGCACTGCAATAGATGAAAAGCCTTTGATGAACTTTTGGTAATGCCAAACCAAACAAAGGAAACTACGGATCTCGGATGCATTCCTCGGTGCAGTCCAATCTCTGACTGCCTCAACCTTGATCCACCTAAGATCCATGAAGACCGCTGGTGCATTCGTCAAACCGAAGGGCATCACCAAGAACTCGTAGTGGCCGTAACGAGTTCTGAAGGCCGTCTTATGCACATCTGCTTCCTTCACCTTCAACTGATGGTAGCCAGAGCGAAGTTCTATCTTATAGAATATCGAAGCTCCCTGCAACTGATCAAATAGATCCTCCACTCTCGGCAACGGGTACTTGTTCTTGACTGTCACCGAATTCAGCTCACGGTAGTCGATACAGTCTCATGCTGCCGTCCTTCTTCTTCAAAAATAAAACTGGTGCACCCCATGGAGAGACACTGGGCGAATGAATCCCTTATCCAGCAGTTCCTGAATTTTATCCTTTAATTCCTTAATCTTAGTAGGTGCAAGACGATACAGTGCCTTAGAGATCGGCACTGTACCAGGCAGCAATTCAAAAGAAAACTCCACTTTCCGATCTGGCGGGATCCCAGAAACATACACGGGGAATACGTCGGAATACTCCTAACAATCTCCACATCAGCAATAGAAGGTCCATCCTGTGCCGTAGTCGCTGTAATGCTGGTTAAGAATGACGGGCAGCCGTTGCCAATAAGCTTCCTCGCCTGTAAGAATGAATAGACGCGACTTCCGCATGCTCCGTGCTGCCACGAAATCCAACGCTTCCTCTCCAGGAGGTCTAAGATGCACTACTCTGCATTGAAAATCAACAATCGCCTGATTCTCTGCCAGCCAGTCCATCCCGAGAATAATATCAAACTCTAGCATCGGGAACACAATCAGATTGACGCGGAAGGTCCGGCCTTGCAGTATCAACTCTAAATCCCGGACGACACTAGCCGTAGACATCACCTCTCCTGACGAAATCGTCACCAATAAACCTCCTGCAAAAATCTCCTGGGCAACATTCTTACGCCGCACAAACTCCTCAGAAATAAAAGAATGAGTCGCCCCTGAATCGAATAAGGCCCTGGTAGCTACCCCTAATACAACTACCCTACCTGCGGCATAAATAACACATTCATAGGACACTAATCACACTATACAGGTTCACTCCTATTCAATAATATCACAGGTCTACTACCTAAATCCTCAAAATTCATAATGTAAGCGCAAGGTTACCTGTGATAAGCGTAGTGTCTGGATCAGCCTCCTCTGCCTGCATCACGTAAACTCTCCCGGTGGCAGGCTTCTTCAGTTGCGGGCACCCAAAAGACAAGTGGCCCGGCTTCTTGCACTTGAAGCAGACCCCAGCTCCCATCAAGCACTTCCCGAAATGCTGCTTCCCACAAGTCGAGCATGTGGGTTTGTCTGTCTGAGCCACAGACCTCGGAGCCTGCTGTCCTTGGGGTCTTCCGGAAGTATCGGGCTTCATCGCTGGTCTCGAGGTCCCTAACAAGATCATCCATTAATATAATTGCAGAAAGGGATAACTTCTTGAAATATTAAATACTGACCCTGGCCTGGAGGTCTAGGTGGCCCAGTGAACGGCCTCTTGGGCTGCTGTTGTTGATGATGCTGTGCTTGGAAAGGCCTCTTTCTCTACGCCTCAGCGTTCAGATCCTTCAGTGTCTGCTCGGATCTAAAGGCTCTCTTCAGTGCAGTGGCATAGTCTGTAGGATCCGACATCAGCACATCCTTGCAAATAGTGGGGCTCAAACCATCCAAGAAATGTTGTAACTTCTCAGCGGGATCATCGGCAATGAGGGGCGAGAAATGGCAACCCCTGTCGAACTTCTTCACATACTCTGCTACAGACATGTCTCCTTGTCGGAGGTTCCTAAACTCCCTCTTCAGCCTCGCCTGAACGTCCGGCATAAAGTACTTGTCATAGAAGATCTTCTTGAACTACTCCCAGGTCATAGAGTCCACATCCAGTGTCTTTTCTGCCCATTCCCACCAGAGGACAGCGTCATCCTTCAACTGGAAAATGGCGCAACTGACCCGGGCAGCATCCTCCAGTCGCATATACCTAAAGATCGTCTCTAAAGTCCTGACCCATCCCTCAGCCATGAATGGATCGGTGGTACCGGTAAACTCCGACGGCCCCATCTTGCGAAACTTCTCATATGGCATCTCGGTCCTGGCCGCATGTACAGTCCCGGCATTCTGTTTCGAAATCTACGCAAGTTCAGCTAGAACCTGCTCGCTGGAGCTCAACGGTGGTGGTGGAGGTGGGGTAACTTGTCGTCTGGGAGGCATCTGGGGTTTGTAACGAATTTCACTACTTAATCTCAACATGCCTCAAGAAAACAATATATGCAAACATATAGCCTCAAGATATAATCACATCAACATCTCAAAATAATAAACATAAACTGGAAGTAATTGGACAATTATATAAAGCAGTCAAACACTAAGACTTACAGACTTCGAGGCAAGACTCCTTGAGTTTCTTGCAGTCAGCTATAGGCATAACCCAAACCAGAACCATGCTCTGATACCAACTGTAACGTCCCTTACTTCTAAATTATATTTAATTTAAAAGAGATCATAAATGCGGAAAAAAAAACTGGAATATTTTGTTTATATATACTAACTCCCACATGATAAAAACATTTATAAGTGAAGCAATAATAGTGAGTCATTGTCATAAGGTTTCTAAGAATAATAAAAGTCTTAACCAACAAAATAAAACTGCATGATAGCTAAAATTTGTCTAAGTCATAAAAATAATCCTCATGCATAAGAAAATATACTTTTCTCAAAACAAGTCGACATATCCTAAAAAGACTGAAAGTGCTAAGCGGAACAAGAGGTCGCTGGGTAGGTGCCAAGTCCGACTGCAATCCGCTCAGGAATCCTGCCCCTCAATCTCGATCTCAGCCTCATCTGCACCGACCAAGCATAGTGAGTCTAAAGACTCAACAAGTACAAAACTGAGATAACGAGTACTAAATAATACATGCACATGCATTAAAATATTTCTACTTAAAATAGTTTCTTGACTTAAAAGGGCATGCATTAAAAACAATTCCATGCTCAAGATAAATAAAATTCTTTGCATAAATAAAAATGAATTTCTAAAACATTTTCCTTTTGAATTCCATTCCTCGACTGTGGTTCCTCAACCTCAAGTCGCTTGATCAAGCTAATAAACACTAGTACTAGGTTGGAAAGGCACTCCAGTACTCATATGGAGCCCAGACCCGTCAGTTGGAAAGACACTTCAGTACTTATCTGAAGCCCAGACCCGTCATTTTGATATATCAAGCGGAACGTCTCCCGACCCCATATCCGTCATAGAAAAACCACAATCAAGTCCCATCATTCAAAAATCATTTTTCCTCATTCTTGCCTCAAATAATTTTCTCAAATCCTCAATAATTAAATAAATTCCACAACCTCAAAAACATTCTGCCCATAAATACTTAAAAAGTAAGCATATGCACTTTAAATAGTCAAACATGCTAAAAATCATTTTCTAGGCCTTAAATTTTCATAAAATATTAAAAAATCTCATAAATGCTAAAAATTCTTAAAAAAAAGTTCATAATATCCTTAAAACATATAGTAAAGTCATTCATGAATTTTTGCAGCCTCTATGACTCAATTTCCCAACTTTCCCGAAAATACCCCGAAAGGACCCACTCTTTGCGACATCTACATAAATAGCTAAAAATTCTTAAAAAAAGTTCATAATATCCTTAAAACATATAGTAAAGTCATTCATGAATTTTTGCAGCCTCTATGACTCAATTTCCCAACTTTCCCGAAAATACCCCGAAAGGACCCACTCTTTGCGACAAAACCGCAAAAATCATATAAAATTCATTTCTTAACCAAATGACCTCAAACTTGGACCCACATAACCCTAACTCGATGGGCTAGCTTCTGGAACAAACCGAATTCAATAATAATGTCTGAGGTGACCACAGTGGTGCTCGAAACCCTACTAGTCGCGCACAGGAACAATTCTGGGAGAGGCTAGAGACACCACTTCGAACCAGCCCCTTTTCTCGACTCCAGCACTCGAACAACCCCTCAAACAGCCCATGGATGACCCTTAGACCTCCTCCTAACCCCTTTGGACCTGAACCTAGTCCATACAAGACTCTTCATCCTTCCACAAACCCTGGCCGTCATGCGAGCATGAACGGCGCACCCCATGCCCACGACCTAGGCTACCTCCACTTCCCTAGGCCTCAAGGGCTCACCATGCTCTGTCCAAAGGCCGTTGCCAGCCATGCCTGGACCTCGCATGCCCACCCGAAGCCAAGGAAAACAAGGAAGAAGCCGTGACTCGCCACCCACGCCTAGATCTCCTTTCCTCTCGACACCACCCTCTACCTCACGTCCAGATCTATTCTTCGCTGCAAAATACATGAATGAATTACATTAAACAGCCTGTTAAGCATTAAAAATGGGTTCATCCAATCACCATAACATGAATCATCACACACATATACATATGCTTGAAAGGTGCATTCAAGGAAGTTTTGTACTTGTCTTTCTTTGTAGAAAAACTTACAACCAAGATGATGCTTGTTGAGAGGAGGATGAAGGAGCATAACATGAATCATCACACACATATACATATGCTTGAAAGGTGCATTCAAGGAAGTTTTGTACTTGTCTTTCTTTGTAGAAAAACTTACAACCAAGATGATGCTTGTTGAGAGGAGGATGAAGGAGCACCACTAGAACACACCAAGGAGGATGCTTGAAGCCTTAAAGGAGGAGGAAGCTTGGAACAACAAGAGGGGGTGGAGATGATGGGGGAGAGGGGCGGCGGCTTTGAGGAGGAGGGAGCAGGTTTTCTCTATTTTTTTTTTGTGAAAAAATTGTGTTGAATAATGGTGTAAAGTAGGGTCTTATTTGTGTTATATAAAATAGTCAAAGTTGTTACTCAAAATATTAAAAGTGTCAACAAAAAAAAGGACTACTTTTTCCTCCTAAGATTTTCGAAAATTAGAGATATAGGTGGGAAGACTATCTTGTTTCCAAAAGGTGGTGGAGTGTGAGTATAAAAGTTGCTACTACAATTTTAAATAAGGTGTTAATCACTTAAGAGTTTTAAATAACTTCCAATTAACCCATAAATCACTAAAATTTTGAAAATGGCTTAAAAGTCCTCCTTTTAAAATATACTACCCTCAAAATTTCTAAATTCTTAAAAGTGAACTCAAAATTGATTTTCTATAAAATTCTTCTACCTCGGTGTCCTCGTCGGCTCCTTTCCAACCTCGCATCATCTAAATCAATAAATCACTAACAAGAGATCGAAGTCAAAGTTAAACTAATCAAAAAGCATTGATCATGCAATTAAATGAATAAATAAATAATAAGGCAATAATCATGCAAATAATAAAATAAAACGATAAGACATGCGATTTGGTAGCAAAATTCCTCGGCGTCACAAGTACCTACTATGTATGGATAAAATTCTGACCCCTTGGCACACATGATCCCTCGATATCTAGCTTAAAATGCATGAATACATCTTGACTATAGGTTAAATTCTCGATGACATAAATCGCCCTGTGCAAATCTGTTAGATAAAATCTATTATGTTCATAAATTTGCAGCTACAGTCGAGAACTCTAAAACTGTTCTCAATCATTTTGGAGATTAATGCATTTTAATTGTTGTGAAATTTAACCCCTTGGTTTTTCGGCAAGGTGGTTTTAGCCCATTTAAAAGGGACTATATGCAATTTCCTGAATAGCGTGAACTTTCAAGTCTTTGTTGTCCATAAGCCGGATCATGCGGAAGGGTATTAAACTATTAACTTTTTGCTGTTTCTCTTGTCAGCCACTTAAGAGCGAGAGGGAAAAAAATTCTAACACAAGAATCACATCTTTGGTTTTATGGTTAGGTGGTGTAGTGAAAGGATCCCATTTGCAAAAGACTTGTTCATGTAATTAGCTTTAGTCTTGATAGTTACAATGTCGGTCAATTTTTGGTTGTCCATTCGTAGTTGATCTGTCTTTTGTGAGTAACAATGTTAATCTGGGCAACATATAAAGCTTAGGCTGTGTTATTCAGCGCATCTATTTCATACATTTGTTGCTATGATATTGCTACTTCAATTAGATGTTCACATTATGACCTATTTGACATATGTCATAGATATCCAACCACTTCAGTGAACACTTGACAAAAACCAAAGAACCAGTATATGTTTGATACAAGAATTTGTGCATCTGTTCGAAATGGAGCTGCAGTTTGATGAAGCTCAATGTTAGTTTGTATCACCACGGAATCATCCTTCAGTTTCTGGAAATTGATTCTTGATATTGATAATGACATCCTCGCCTGTAAGAATCTAGTATTACTCTAAAATTATGCTCTCACCAACAGTACATAAGGGTATAGACACATTGTAACAACAGAGCTCAAGACATGCTTATAGTCTCCATGCGCTTATAGCCTTTCTATTTTATAATCCATTCAACATTCAAGGCTTTGAGAAAAAATTTCACCTCCTTCCTTGTCTACAAGATACCCTGTTTCGTGACCCATTCGCATATCTATGGGTCACATATCTATCTTCATTCCCTTACACTTACCAGGCACCAACAATCATCGGCCTACCATCTCTAGCAGCTCAACATGTTCGGAGAGTATAGATGTAGGGAGATAGTATTTCATTGGCTTCTATTTAGTGGTTTTGCTTTTCTTAAATCATCTTTTTCTATTGTTTTGTCGATGCTAGTTTCCCATCTTTTTATGGTGATATATTCCAGTTGGATTGATCATAATTGATGATTTTATTTTTCACAAAGAGAAGAAAAAGTCCAATGGCCTAAAATATTTAGATGACAGGCCTGGGCTAGAATCCAGTTTGTTTGAGTCTCACTCTCTCGCCTTTTCTTTAGAATTTCTTAACTCTAAGGCCCACCTGTTCTCCAAGAGGGTCGAAAACATTTCGGGAGAGAGGAACTTGCCAAATGTAGTCCGGCTCATGAGCTCCTGGGCAAATCTATTCATAGAATTTAAACAATCTATTCTTTTTGTTTAGCAAATTTCAAACCCGGTTCCAAAAATGAAGTAAAAAGTTATGTTGCCTTTTGTTTTGCCAATTTCAAGTCCACCTCTACGGATCTTGCTCTAGATCGGTCCTAAGCTCGGATAGATAACGAGGATTAAGCTCTTTTTAAGTTCGGTGTAAATTACGATTTAGAAATATCTCAAAAGACCAAAACACACCAAATATAAGCATTATTTGGAGCCATTCTAATTTGGTTCAATGCATAAAAAAGGTTGTGAGTGTCCGTAGCATATCATCACCGTCATTAAATTAGAGGACCACCCTAGCATAAAATATTTTGAATCCCCTAAAGTGGTCCTTTTTAGCTGTTACTACCAAAATCACCACCCTAGCTGGATTCACTCCCACTCATTAAATTCATAAGAATTTACGACAAATCATTCATTCTCGTATTGTTCATCCCTCCATTGGACTTCAAGTGGCTCATACACATACATGAACAGGCAACGAGGCGTGTGATCCCAATTTGCCAGAAAGAGAGCTGTTCATAAATGGGAGGTTTGTGCAAATCACCAATATCTATGCACATGATGTATAGGCTAACATGTTCTATGCTAATAGAATGCTCGTAGGCTACATAGGTTGACGAGTATTCTGTTTAGAATCTGGTTTTGTTCATGCTATATGGATGTGTAATTCACATGGTGATAACATGGGCAAGGTCAGTATCGTGGAGTACTTTCATGTTACCATAATTAAGGATGGTACTCGTCGCATCCAATGATATCCAATTTGGTATATGAGTCATGAGATGCCTTGTAAAAAAAAAAAAAAAATGAATCCCACACGTAAAATAGTTATGGACAATTTGATCTTATCATGTTGATATAATCCTTATGATAGCATCTGGTTACCGGGAGGGGGGACATATACTTGTCTTTACATTTAATTTTTTTAAAACAAAAATTTTCAGTGGTTGCGACCACTTTATTTTGTTTTGCTGCCGTTTTTAATTTCTTGCTACATGCATGCCAGTTGGCTCAAAAAGTACAAAATTCTTCATAAATGATGGGGGAGGTACGAGTGTTGGCAGATGAGATCGACAAATATCCAAGTAAATATTTGCCAAATGACATATGTGTACTAGTCCAGAAATTACTAATGCAATTTTGACTCTTAAATCTCCGAATTGAGAATTGAAGATTCAGTTTGGTATAAACGTGCAAGGCTTGGGAAAATATGAACTCCCCACTTTAAAAATAACAATAAAAAAATTTTAAGTCACACAAAATTTGAAATTCTTAGAATTCTATAGCTAGTTGTGAAATTTCTAGTATCAAATTCTTAACATTAAAACTTAAAAATTTCAAGTCCAAGATTTTATGTCTTGGAAAACTTGAATTTAAACACAATTGCTTAACAAATTTGAAATTAAAAAATAATTCTCAAATTTAGTTCCACGGTTCGAATTTCAGCATAAAGGCTTACAAATCCAAAATAAGTGTTTATGCCTTGGAAATTTGGATTTTAAGTGTTAATGTTGAGTTAAGTGTGTAAGGGTGAGAACAATATTGGGATGGGTGACCTCATGAGAAGTTCTCGTACGTCAAGCTGCTGACGTTGTGCCGCTTGATCTGGTTGACCATGTGGACTGTAAAAGTGTGATGTCAGATCTTAACGGGTAATACTATCTCTGCTGGGGATAGGACCGACGGTAGAGGAAGGGTAAGATTGATATATAAGGGAATTGAGACAGTACCAACAGCTATACACGCACCTCCTCTAACTCATGGACCTAACGGCACAACCCTAACGCGCATAATAGGTGCACTCTGCGTTGCCACATTATAAGGAAATAAAGTTGCATATTGGCTAACAGCTATAGCTTTTGGCCTAGTTGTAAGCCCTTGATCCTAACAATTGGTATCAGAGCGAGGTTAGGGGTTCGAGTCTCCCAAAAAATATTTTCTATACTTCTTGGGGGGGATTGTTGAGTTAAGCGTGTAAGGGTGAGAACAGTACTGGGATGAGTGACCTCCTAGGAAATTCTCGTACGTCAAGTTATTGGCGTTGCGTCGCTTGATCTGGTTGACCATGTGAGTTGTAAAAGTGTGATGCCAGATCTTAACGGGTAATACTATCTCTACTGAGGATATGGCCGTCGGTAGGAGAAGGGTAAGACTGATCTCTAAGGGAATTGAGACAGCACCATCAGTTAGACGCACCTCCCCTGACTCATGGGACTAACAGTCCAACCGTAGCGCATATAATAGGTACACTGCGCTGCCATATTATAAGGAAATAAAGTTGCACCTTGGCTAACAACTATAGCTTTTGACCTAATAATAAGCGCTTGATCCTAACCGTTAAGACTTAAAAAAGCGCATGACTTATTAAATTAGAGAGAAAGAAGAGGGAGAAGATTTTGATGTATTGAAATGTAAATGAAGGGATAACATGAAAAGCTTTGAATGAAACGATGCATAATTCCATGAGAAGGTGCAATTTTGGATTCTCACTTGGCCTATGGCCAAGTAACATAAAATGCCACAAATTCACTTCACTTCGCCATTTGGCCGAGTGAAACCCACTTTTCTCCTTTTTTTTTTATGTTTTTAATATATAATATAATATATAATTATATAATGTACAATATCGATAAGTTTTCAATTCAATCATTTCCATCGATAAGTTTTGAACTAACAACTATTAATTTCTCATTCACCTTATTGATAAATTGAGATTAATTACACAACTTGTTGTATTAAATTTATCAATTCTAAACGAATACACAACTCATATTTCCAACAATCCCCATATGAATGAAATATACTTGACTATAGTGACTCGGCAAATAGCATTCTAGCGCAATATTGTTGCATCAAGATAGGTGGCTTTGGCTTTGAACCTTATTTAGTAAAATATAATTGGATTTATATGGCAAATAGTAAACATGATGTCTTGAACAATTCGTCGTTTTATTCAAAAACAAAAACAATTATACTCACACAATAACATTTCTTAAATTTCATTTGGTTTTCATTATCGTGTGCATTACGGCCGTAGACACCACTTGGTTTTGCAAGCTTTTCACACTTGAAGAGGCCACACTTCACTCTTCGGCGACCTCACATGTTACTATCCCACTATAGTCTAACATACTTATTTATATATCTGATGTAACCGAATTTTGCCCAGCCAATGAGCTGCCACCACGTCAGACTGTTAGGTCGGGAGGTCTAGAAATCTTTAGGTCGGGAGTCCTGGAAGTCTGTCCTTAGAAGGGAGATCTGTAGGTCGGGAGGCCTGCAACTCTGTCCCTGGAATGGGGATCTGTAGGTCGGGTGGCCTGCAACTCTGTCCCTGGAATGAGGATCTGTAGGTCGGGTGGCCTGCAATTCTGTAGGTCGGGAGGCCTGCAACTCTGTCCCTGGAAGGGACATCTGTAGGTCGGGTGGCCTGCAACTCTGTAGGTCGGGAGGCCTGCAACTCTGCCCCTGGAAGGTACATCTGTAGGTCGGGAGACCTGCAACTCTGTCCCTGGAATGAGGATCTGTAGGTCGGGTGGCCTGCAACTCTGTAGGTATTGAGGCCTGCAACTCTGCCCCTGGAAGGGATGTACATCTAGGTCGGGTGGCCTGCAATTCTGTAGGTCGGGAGGCCTGCAACTCTGTCCCTGGAATGGGGATCTGTAGGTCGGGAGGCCTGCAACCACAGACATGGGTCAAAGGGCGTCGGGAGTCATCCCGACGAAGGCCCTCCGATGCTTAAGTCAGCTCGGGAATTGAGAAGATATAAAGAGTGCAGAGACTAAGTCTGCTGAATGTGTGTAAAATGAGAAAATACCTGGGTATTTATAGGTAGGAGAAAGTGGTTGAACGTATCTATCTGAGTAATTATGAATTGGGGCCTGATATGTTTCCTCATCTACCACCTGCAGATAGGGATGGTTTTTCTTAATATCTGTCAGGACCTTGGTCGGGCAAGAGGGCCAAGTTGCCTATCAAGTTGCTTAAGTGGGGTCGCTGTCTAGGACAGACCTGACATCAGGTCGGGAGACTATACTTGTGCAGACTCGTTACACCTCGAGGTCCCGAGGTGCACTCTTGGGTCAAAAGATCTTCCTGCAAGAGGTGTTCCTGGAAGAGCTGAAGTATTCCTGGAAGAGCTGAGCTCTTCCTGCAAGAGGTGAGGAAGAGCTGAAATATTCCTGGAAGAGCTGAGGAAGAGCTGAAGTATTCCTGGAAGAGCTGAGCTCTTCCTGCAAGAGGTGTTCCTGGAAGATCTGAGGAAGAGCTGAAGTATTCCTGGAAGAGCTGAGCTCTTCCTGCAAGAGGTGAGGAAGAGCTGAAGTATTCCTGGAAGAGCTGAGCTCTTCTTGCAAGAGGTATTCCTGGAAGAGCTGAGGAAGAGCTGAAGTATTCCTGGAAGAGCTGAGCTCTTCCTGCAAGAGGTGAGGAAGAGCTGAAGTATTCCTGGAAGAGCTGAGCTCTTCCTGCAAGAGGTGTTCCTGGAAGAGCCGAGCTCTTCCTGCAAGAGCCGAGGTCCAAGATGGAAGATCACCAGTGGCGTTTTCTTTTTTAAGAGTAGCTCTTTCTTCGGGTCCCGAGGTGAAAATAGTGGTATCAATAGTAACCCCCAAACGAGTCCTAGACGAAGAAGTGAAGTGTAGGACTTGGAGTAGTGATCGGGACCCGAGGTGAAAACTTGTGCTTATGATACCGAGCTGGTCGGGCTCGATATACCAACGAAGGTTGGATTTATAACGCCGAGCGGGTCGGACTTGTGCCAACGAAGGTTGGGCTTTATATGCCGAGTTGGTCGGACTCGATATACCAACGAAGGTTGGATTTATAAAGCCGAGCGGGTCGGACTGGTGCCAACGAAGGTTGGATTTATAACGCCGAGCGGGTCGGACTTGTGCCAACGAAGGTTGGGCTTTATATGCCGAGCTGGTCGGACTCGATATACCAACGAAGGTTGGATTTATAAAGCCGAGCGGGTCGGACTGGTGCCAACGAAGGTTGGATTTATAACGCCGAGCGGGTCGGACTTGTGCCAACGAAGGTTGGACTTTATATGCAGCGATGGCGAGGGAAGGGAGGCGGAGAAAAGTTTGATGAATAGATTTTGGTGTTTTTCTTTCTCACTATTGAAAGTGTCTCCTCATTGCCATATTTATAGATTGAGGATAGAGTTTGATTTGAACAAAACAGTGAACATTCGGTTCAACTCAAACTGTGAACATTTGGTTCAACTCGAACAGTGAACATTCGGTTCAACTCAAACAGTGAACATTCGTTTCGACTCCCTTGATTTTGGTCTCATCATAATCCTGATCGATGATCAGATATCACCGATGTGCTCAGTTTACAAAACTGATCATTATGATGCAAAATCAAATTTTGGGACCACAAAATCTATATATGACAGGTTTACTCTCATTAGCTAAATATGGAAGTCCTACTCCCTTAGCTACTTTTAGGAAGTCAAACTCCCAACCTTCCCTCTACTATACTCAACACTTTGAGTACCGTTTCCGTATGGGAATTGAAAAACCAGTACTTATGTGACCCTCAATGGTTCCGGGATACAACTAGTCGTGGGCTCACAACCTTTGTGACTCCGAAAACACATTTTCAGACATACCCATCGGATCATGGTAAAGCGTCTAGCAACATCGCCCCATGATCCCCTAGGCATCACTGATAGTGCCTGCAAGAACCAGTCGGTCATGGTTAGTATACAGTACGGTCCTTTCAACTCAATATCCCGATCAGATCAACGATCGTTGGTAAATCAAGAGTCGCTAGAGATCCAATAACCATGCAAACTTTTTGGAGATCAAATAGTGACATCGCATGTGTTACTAGGTAAATCCATTTACCTAAAACACATCTAGTACTCTGACCAGAGATTTGTCACACTATTATCTTCTCAGATAGCATAGGATATCCACGCACGAGGGAGAGTGGTGAATCCTCGACAACGACGCATCGACTCCTACATGCAATTGGACCTCACCCAATCCCGCTATCTAATGACCCCAGCTGAGTCGGTAAACGGGTCAAAGTGAGACACCTATCATGTAGAGTCTCAATGATGTTTAGAGGGTACATGTCAGGCCCCGTGATAATCAGCAAAGATTAACAATATAATTAAGCGCATAATCGCGGAAGCATAAAAATAGGGCTTAAAAATTTTTCAAACGTTTAAGCCTGAACCATAAAACATTCATTCAAAATATTCATACTCAAAATAGAATTTACTCAAATCCAACAAAAAACAGGTAATCAAATAAACTAAAATAACAGATCCCCCAAAATACATAGAAACTCAGGGCATACCCTGGTTCGATACTAATACGAATACACTGGGACTCAACCAAGCGAGGATCTACTAGCTGAAGCTCCACTCTGCCCAGCCAGATTACCTGCAGCTCCCGCATTGGGTAACACAGACCCAAGAACACAAAAGCAGAAAAAGAAATACGAGGTCAAGCCTCAGTACGCGATGATAGCGTTGGACCTTTCAGGCACGACACATCTGTCTGCCGATCAAAACGTGGCTCTTAATCAGGTTTCAATCGATCAACATGCTCAATATGTGTGCATGTATGCCAAGAAATTCATATCTGATTTCGACATGCATAATTCACGTAAAACAGAACATAAATTCAAGCAATGAGCCAAACCCGTTTTACGTAAAACACAGAATACACAGAATACCATTCATGCTCCAAAATACTACACGCTTATGCCAAAGCTGTAATCAGAAGCTCAATTCGTACCTCAAATCCTAGTTTCTACCTCAACAGATCTCATCAGGGCACGGCAACCTCAGCCTGCTCAAATCTGCTTCCTTGCTGGTCTCGACAAACACAGCAGGAACTGCCGAGAAGCTCAAATCTGTCAAAGCATCTAACAATTCAACTCAAATCTGAACTTCTACACCGTACTGTCTACGGTCAGAACTCAAATCTGGTTCTACCTATCAACTCAGGTTCTAACAGCAAGAACTAAGCTTGAAACAGTAAGGAAACACTTACCCAGAAGCTCAACGAGCTAAAGAACTCTCGGGTCAGCTATCGCAGAAATTCACGAACACTGAAATTCCTTCGTGCTCCTCCTACGCGTCGACTCAGGTCGCCTAACTGGTAACAATCGAAAGGGCTAAGGGAGACGAGTTCAGCGCCACCCACCTTGCTCCAAACTACGGTGAAATCGACGTTACATCGGAGAAATAGTGTTCAATGAA
Source organism: Dorcoceras hygrometricum (assembly GCA_001598015.1). Taxonomy (NCBI): domain Eukaryota; kingdom Viridiplantae; phylum Streptophyta; class Magnoliopsida; order Lamiales; family Gesneriaceae; genus Dorcoceras; species Dorcoceras hygrometricum. The sequence continues at coordinate 26,723 of KV019091.1, read as the reverse complement.
CAGTAACTATCGAGGGTTTCACTGGGGAAGACGATAAGAAATGTCGGGTTCGAAATACGCTAAGTGCTAATAAGCTCTTGCATTTAAATATTCGAGTCAAAGCCTACAGTGAAAGTCAACACCGACATAAACAAATCTCTGCGTCATATCTTAGCACTAAGGCTCAAGTCCTCAAATCTTATCCCAGCGTTAACTCAAATCTGAGTTCTCAACGCTAAAAACTAAACACAAGCGTAACTAATCAAAACGACAACGTACCAAGGTTCCTGCTCGCACAAGCAAACGACGTTGCACTGCCTCACGTATGAAACAGATCTCAGCAATCACTACTGCTCACGCTCATCCAGATCTCTCATCAGATTCTAGCGCTAACACCAGCTGTCAACCCAGAAACGTTGACTAACACGTGGCATCTCTACGCTAACTCTCACTTCTACGCTCGCTCTCTAAATAGCACCGTTTACCCGCGTTGACATCTGGTCATGCTCCTGAATAGATTTCACCCACTAACGAGACATCTGAAATTGCGAAACGATGACGCATCACTCCTCGCGCCAAGCTCGACTACTCAGATCTCATTCGATAGGAACCAGTGACTCAAAGCTGAACAGTTCTATGTCAAATCTGAAACTCACCAACTAGATTCGACAAAATTATCAAATCTGATATTCGAAAATCCACAACTCCCATGACTAATCCCAAACCAAATCTGATTACTAGATTAATCACTAATTGTCGAATATCAATCCTCACATTCTCCCCATCTTAAGAGATTTCGTCCTCGAAATCAAAGGCAAACGCAGAACAAAATCAACAAAACACCAAAACTAACTAACTCAACTCCACTGTCAAAGCTCAAACAGATGATGCCACTCTTGTCTCATCTTTTCTTCTACCTCCCAGGTAGCTTTTTCTCGGCCATGCTTACTCCATTGGACCATCACTAGCGGTATAATCTTATTCCTCAACTGCTTCTCCTTCCTATCCAGAATCTGAACTGGAATATTCATCATAACTTAAGGCAGAATCTAGCTCAACTTCATCAGTCCTCAACACATGAGAGGGATCTGGCTCATATTTTCTCAACATTGACACATGAAAAACATCATATATCGCTGCTAATTCATCAGGCATCTGCAATCTATAAGCCAACTGCCCAATCCTCTCAACAATCTCAAATGGACCAACGAATCTAGGAGCTAACGTGCCCTTGAATTTGAACCTCATTACGCTCTTGAAAGGATAAATCTTAAGGAACACTCGGTCACCAACTTTAAATTTCAGAGGTCGGCGTCTTCTGTTAGCATAGCTAGTGAAGCGATCCTGTGCAGCTTTCATTCTACTTCGAATCAAAGAAATCTGATCTCTCATATGCTGCACAAAATCAGGGGTCGAAAGATGTTTCTAACCAACTTCTTCCCAACAGACTGGAGATCTATAATTGCGACCATACAAAGCTTCAAATGGAGCCATTCCGATAGTCACTTGGTAGCTGTTGTTATAAGAAAACTCAACTAGGGATAGCGAATCCTGCCAGCCACCACCGAAATCCATCACCACTGCTCTAGCATATCTTCTAAAGTCTGAATGGTCCTCTCAGATTGGCCATCTGTCTGAGGGTGATAAGCAGTGCTCATCGCCAACCTCGAACCCATAGCTGCTTGCAAACTCTTCCAGAATCGAGATGTGAATCTTGGATCTCAGTCAGACACTATCGAAACAGGCACTCCATGCAATCTCACAACATGGTCGATATACAGCTTCGCCATTTTCTTCATCGAACACCTCACATCATAGGGAATGAAATGGGCTGACTTCGAAAGTCTATCAACCACCACCCAAATATCATCACATCCCCTACTCGATCGAGGCAAATGAGTCACAAAGTCCATGGCGATGTGCTCCCAATTCCACTGAGGCACTTCTAAACTTTGCAACAAACCACCAGGTATCCTTCTCTCCGCCTTGACCTGTTGACAATTTAAACATCTAGCAACAAAACCAGAAATGTCGCTCTTCATGCCTTCCCACCAGTAGTGGGACTTCAAAGCATGGTACATCTTTCTCTCGCTCGGATGCACACTATAACGACTGCAATGGGCTTCATTCAGAATAGTCTATTCAAGTCAATCAAGTTCGGAACCACCAATCTCCCTCGAAATCTCAAACACCCGTCAGAAGCAACAGTAAAATCATCAGACTGACCATTCTGGGCCTTAATCTTCAACTCATGAACATAATATCAGTCCTCTGTGACTCTCTGATGTTCATTACAATCTGTGGTTCAACCTGAATAGAAGAAACTATGAAATACTGATCACCTAGTTGAAACCGCCAACCAGAAGTACCCAACTGCTCGTGGACTCTCGAGATACTCAAAGATGTTAGCATCGCAGGCTGGGCTTTCCTACTCAAAGCATCGGCTACTAAGTTCACCCGCCCAGGCTGATACTGAATCTCACAATCAAAATCCTTGAGAAACTCCATCCAACGTCTTTGTCTCATATTCAGATCTGACTGAGTGAAGATATACTTCAAACTCTTATGGTCGGTGTACACCAAAAATTCCTCACCATACAGGTAGTGACGCCAGATCTTCAAGGCAAAGATAATTGCTGCCAATTCTAAATCATGAACGGGATATTTCATCTCATGGGGCTTCAACTGTCGAGACACATATGCAATCACATACCCGTTCTGCATCAGCACACATCCCAAACCACTTAGAGAAGCATCGGAGCAAACAACGAAACCTCCAGATCCGGATGGTAGAGCCAACACAGGAGCAGTGGTCAACTTCTCCTTAAGTGTCTGAAAACTCGACTCGCACTCGTCAGTCCAAACAAACTTCCTATCTTTCTGGGTCAGCTGCGTCATCGGCCTGGCTATCGAAGAGACCTTCTCGATAAAACGCCTATAATAGTCAGCCAGTCCTAGGAAACTACGAATCTCAGATACATTCCTATGTCGCTCCCAGTTAAGAACTGCTTCGACCTTACTAGGATCCACAGAAATACCTTGCACAGAAATCACATGACCCAAAAAGATTACTCTAGCTCATATTTTCTCAACATTGACACATGAAAAACATCATATATCGCTGCTAACTCCTCAGGAAGCTGCAATCTATAAGCCAACTGTCCAATCCTCTCAATAATTTCAAATGGACCAACGAATCTAGGAGCTAACTTGCCCTTGAATCTGAACCTCATCACGCTTTTGAAATGAGAAATCTTAAGGAACACTCTGTCACCAACTTCGAATTCCAGCGGTCGGCGTCTTCTGTTAGCATAGCTAGTGAAGCGGTCCTGTGCAGCTTTCATTCTACTTCGTATCAAAGAAATCTGATCTCTCATATGCTGCACAAAATCAGGGGTCGAAAGATGTTTCTAACCAACTTCTTCCCAACAGACTGGAGATCTATAATTGCGACCATACAAAGCTTCAAATGGAGCCATTCCGATAGTCACTTGGTAGCTGTTGTTATAAGAAAACTCAACTAGGGATAGCGAATCCTGCCAGCCACCACCGAAATCCATCACCACTGCTCTAGCATATCTTCTAAAGTCTGAATGGTCCTCTCAGATTGGCCATCTGTCTGAGGGTGATAAGCAGTGCTCATCGCCAACCTCGAACCCATAGCTGCTTGCAAACTCTTCCAGAATCGAGATGTGAATCTTGGATCTCAGTCAGACACTATCGAAACAGGCACTCCATGCAATCTCACAACATGGTCGATATACAGCTTCGCCATTTTCTTCATCGAACACCTCACATCATAGGGAATGAAATGGGCTGACTTCGAAAGTCTATCAACCACCACCCAAATATCATCACATCCCCTACTCGATCGAGGCAAATGAGTCACAAAGTCCATGGCGATGTGCTCCCAATTCCACTGAGGCACTTCTAAACTTTGCAACAAACCACCAGGTATCCTTCTCTCCGCCTTGACCTGTTGACAATTTAAACATCTAGCAACAAAACCAGAAATGTCGCTCTTCATGCCTTCCCACCAGTAGTGGGACTTCAAAGCATGGTACATCTTTCTCTCGCTCGGATGCACACTATAACGACTGCAATGGGCTTCATTCAGAATAGTCTATTCAAGTCAATCAAGTTCGGAACCACCAATCTCCCTCGAAATCTCAAACACCCGTCAGAAGCAACAGTAAAATCATCAGACTGACCATTCTGGGCCTTAATCTTCAACTCATGAACATAATATCAGTCCTCTGTGACTCTCTGATGTTCATTACAATCTGTGGTTCAACCTGAATAGAAGAAAACTATGAAATACTGTCACCTAGTTGAAACCGCCAACCAGAAGTACCCAACTGCTCGTGGACTCTCGAGATACTCAAAGATGTTAGCATCGCAGGCAGATCTGACTGAGTGAAGATATACTTCAAACTCTTGTGGTCGGTGTACACCACAAATTCCTCACCATACAGGTAGTGATGCCAGATCTTCAAGGCAAAGACAATTGCTGCCAATTCTAAATCATGAACGGGATATCTCGTCTCATGGGGCTTCAACTGTCGAGATGCATACGCGATCACATACCTGTTCTGCATCAGCACACATCCCAAACCACTCAGAGAAGAATCGGAGCAAACAACGAAACCTCCAGATCCGGATGGTAGAGCCAACACAGGAGCAGTGGTCAACTTCTCCTTAAGTGTCTGAAAACTCGACTCGCACTCGTCAGTCCAAACAAACTTCCTATCTTTCTGGGTCAGCTGCGTCATCGGCCTGGCTATCGAAGAGACCTTCTCGATAAAACGCCTATAATAGTCAGCCAGTCCTAGGAAACTACGAATCTCAGATACATTCCTATGTCGCTCCCAGTTAAGAACTGCTTCGACCTTACTAGGATCCACAGAAATACCTTGCACAGAAATCACATGACCCAAAAAGATTACTCTATCCAGCCAAAATTCGCACTTGCTGAACTTGGCATACAATTGCGAGTCTCTCAATCTCCGTAATACCAATCTCAGGTGCTCCTCATGTTCTCTGAAACTTCTCGAACGATCGGAATATCGCTCAACTCCAATCGCGACTCTTGGGAAACGTCGAACGCATAGATCATGAATCAACGTTACCTAGCGACATCTGACTAAACATCTCCATAGCGGGCACTAGTGGAATCTTTGAACGCGAGTCAGCACCGTAAAAATCCCATTTCTCTCCCGACACAGGGCGAAATCTCACCACACCATAGAAACAGTCAACAGTCGCCCTATATTCAGACAGCACATCCATTCCCAAGATGCAATCAAAATCCCTCATCTCCAAAGAGATCAAATTTGCCACTAACATTCTGATCAAATCGAATCACACATTCCACCACAATCTCACGGGACAACAACCACACGCCAGCAAGAGTAGACACAGATACAACATCACACAGTGGGGTAACTCTCAACCCACATTCATGCACAAACCATGCAGAAACAAAGGAGTGTGATGCTCCTGTATAAAATAAAACCCTCGCAGGAAAATCAGAGATAGAGCATGTACCTACGATAAATCCACCAGGTATCTCATCAGCCTGCTCCCTCGACAAGGCATTCACCTGGGAATGCTGTGGTATCTTAAACTGAGGTCTCGAAGGTCCTCCAAACCTAGACGATTCACGGGTTGGAATCTAGGTCATTGAGTCGGGGCAGGAGGTGGCGGTCTCTGAAAAGAACTACCAGCCGAACCTTGCTACGAAGGGATCGAAGACTGTCCCCTCAGCAAAGGACACACTCTCTGTTAGAACAATATTTATAAGTTTTGGTGATAACAAAAATAAGATAAGTTGCTATTGGACAATCGGTTGTCGCAGGAGTTTATCTATCTACAGTAGCATTTCAGCAGTTGGGATTTTCAAGTGGTGATTCAACAGTTGGAGCTTTCGTGAGTTTTCAGCAGATGATATGATTTCAGCAGTTGAACGGTTTGAGTAGTTCAGCAGATAGATTCATCAAGAGCAATCAGCAGATGTTGTTGTCTCGATCAGTAGATACCGATTTGTGCTTCAGCGTGTTTTTGCTAAGGATTGGTAAACGACAACGTTTGATTTAGTTGGAACGACAGCGTTTGGATTGATTCAGCAGAAG
>KV019090.1:28926-39874 GCA_001598015.1 Dorcoceras hygrometricum | reverse complement strand
GGAAAACCCGAAACGGGGCGGGTATGGGAAAATTTTTATACCCCCGAATTAAATGGGGATAAGGATGGTAATAGCATCCTCATCCCCGAACTCCCCGAACCCTATTTTATAGTGTATATATATATATATATCTATATATATATATATATATATATATATAAAACCAAAATGGACAAAAAAACACATAAATTCCAAAAATTGTAATTTACTACTAATAGAGTTTTATCTGGAAAAATGATAAAAAAAAAATTGACTTAATGACGTGATGATGTTGTTGGACTTCGTGAAATTTGATTCTTAAGAAAAAAATTTAAAATGCAATCTTTAAAAATTAAATATAAAACGAGACAAAGAATCAATTTTGGGTTTTTGAGAAGAAAATTGCATATTGGGATCAGTAAGATTCTAACATTTTTTTGACAACAAATACTACCAAGTCCGAGAGGGGACAGTTATCTTCATTTGACTGTAGGACTTTTGTCATTTCTTCACAGGTCAACCAAATCATGTTACCATCCTTTAAAATAATACCAAATCTCGCTGTGATATATGCATCAATACTAATAATTTAGTGAAACAAGTCTACCAATATGTTTAGTGACGTGTATTTAGTAAAATATTTAAAACTTATTAATTCATGGTTCTTGAATTTGTTCAATTGCCCAATTCGTACTTGTTTGTTGGACTAATCTTTAGCGATGAAAATTCCAACATTCGTTCTGTAATTTGGGGTACATATGATTGCAGTGGTCTTTATTTGGTTAAAATTTAATCCAAATTCAATAAATCAGTTTCCTTCTGCACATTTATTTCGATTTCCATCGTTTTATATAACTATATATTCTTGCAAACCACACCGATAAGATAAACCGCTATTAATATAATTTTTATTGTTTTTCTTGCTAGAAAGAATCACAATAGTGCACTTCCACGATTAAATCCTCGACATTAAATAATATCACCTGCCACGCCTGAGAACCCCAAACAAAGCAGAAAAAAAAAACTGCTAACTGTTCGAAACGTGAGCTAATAATATGTCCCATCCAATCTTTGCTTTGAAAAATGCATTGATATCTATTTATAAACATTTGTAGAATTTCCCATCTATATATATATATATATACACACATCACAAACACTCACAATAAGATTATAATATTGTACAATTTATAAGTCTATTTGTTTGCTAGTATTTTTCCACTTATCTATAGATGACCAAGGTCCGGGGAAGTAATTAATGGAAATATATAGATCGAATTACATGGCGGGTTCCATGTATAGAAATTATAGGGATAAATATTCTCCAACGTTTTTTTTTTCGATGGGATGTAAGTAAAACGTCGTTATCCGTCACTAATGCCTATACTTACATGCACATATAAAAATACAAGTAGAAAAGAAAATGAGATGGACAATTCTTGTTTACATTCCTAACCAAGTGATTTTTCATTCCCATTTCTAACTACTTTCCCTGCAAGTGTTATTCTTCTATCCTCTCATGAATTGATAAAAGCTCCATCTACTCTAGCTCTTTCCATCTAAAAATAATCCGATTTCTGATTGGATCATTTCTTGAATCAGCATAGTTGAAGGGGCTTGATTTTTTTTTATGGATTTGAGACCAATGATTCTTTGAGCATATGCAAAAGCATTTGCAATTCAAATTCCGAGATTTCGAAATGGAGGATTCCAAGAGAAGTCCTCAAATCCAAGCTGAAGGAGATGATGATGACCATGAAGAGTGCAAGAGAGACGAGTCGGTGTCCGATAACAAGCCGACGAATGGCAACAGCTCGAGCAATAGTACTGTGGAAGAGAGTGGCAAAAAGGCTAACCGTGGATCTGTTAGGCAGTATGTCCGGTCGAAAACCCCTCGTCTCCGGTGGACGCCGGAGTTACATATTTGCTTTCTTCATGCTATTGAGAGACTAGGAGGGCAAGAAAGTAAGATAAAGATTTCAGAACCCTAGAATCAGAATTAAACACTTCATTTTTCTTGGAAGTTTGGCTTACTTTTGCTTAATTTTTGCCCGATTATTATTACGATTATCGAAAATTAAGAATGTAATTGACCACTATATGTCTTTTTTTTTGTCAGGGGCAACACCTAAATTGGTGCTTCAATTGATGAACGTCAAAGGCCTAAGTATTGCTCATGTCAAGAGCCATCTTCAGGTACTTTGAACCCTTAACAATATCACGTTTCATGACCTGTGTCGTCTCTCGACAATAGAAAATTTACCAGTTAAATGCAGAATTTAAAGTATTTTTCGTAAACCAACTATTGAATAAATCATACATCTGACAAAACTCATGGATCTGGTTACACTTTTCTTGACTTGAATTAATACGATGCTGATTTATATGTCACGGCTTTTGGTTTTATGTGACTAGATGCATAGAAGCAAGAAGATTGATGATCCCAATCAAGGTACTCTTGGACTGTATATAAATTATCTTGAAAAGCAAGAATTAGGGTTTTGTTCTTTGATTTCTTGAAATTTAGTTTGGGGCACCTTTTTTATGTATCAACAGTATTATCGGAGCAAAGACTTTTACTTGATGCTGGAGATCGCCATATCTACAACCTCAGCCAGCTTCCCATGCTACAGAGTTGCAACCAAACGCCGATTTCGAGCTTACGGTGTGTGAACTATTAATGGTTAATCTAATTGAACTTTGTGTAATTTATGTAGGTGATAGCTGTGTTTTATCTCTCATTCGTGTGCATTAGCGTTTGATAATTGTTTAATGAATCATTTTATAGTTGTTTAGGACTATATTAGGTCATTTCTTCTTTCAGAAACAGAAATATGATATTCGAAAAGGAATTTTTCCGTCTTTGAAGTTCGGTTTTCTTGTGTTGATGTAATATAATATTTTATTTGTATGTGTTAATTCTCTTCATGTTTGCAGATATAGGGATTACCATTGGGGTAGAAATTCAATCTATAGCCCTAGAAGCATGGCATCATCTTATAATAATATTACAAGAAATGGACCTTATGGATCATCTTCTTGGAAATTTCTTGAAAAATACAAAACCAATCTTGAAACCTCTAGGAATCAAAGATCCCCTCAAATCCAGCTGGAAACAAGCTCGGCTACGCATAATTTCGCTCCAAGTAGGCAAGATGGAGGACGAGAACACGACGATGTCCATGCTCATAGTCCTCTTCCGATACTCAAGAGAACACCAAAGGCTCCTCAAGATGAGATGATCAACACCTTGAAGAGAAAGTTTTCGCCCGAAGTGAATCTTGATCTCAACCTATCCCTTAAAACAACACGAGTAAACGAGGAGAATGCGGAGACGAGCTTGAACAATGATGAGGTTGATAGTACGTTGACTCTCTCCTTATTTTCTACATCTTCAAAACATCAAGTTAATGGAGACAAGAAGGATGCAAAGATGACAAGTACTTTAGATCTGACTCTATGAATGAGACAAATTCTGAGTGAGATTTCGAGTACTTGTTAGTGTCAACAGATTAGATCTTTTTCAAGGTAATGTTTGCTATTTGTTGTGTACTTTGTTTAACAATGGGTGATTTGTGCGCAGAGATTTATGAATATAATTTGATTTACAAGAAAAACTTTGTAAGTTAATTTAGATGACTGAGCATTATTTAATAAGCATGAATCTTTTGCATCGGATACTGAAGTATAAACAAAGGGGCAATGCAGATTTTTGTCCGCAGCATGTGTTTTTCTTACATATTGTTCTTGCAAGAAAAAAATAAAATGTCTTACATAATTTGCTTTAACTAGCTATAACTAATCATGTTTAAGCCGCAAATTAGATATCCCTAATTCTTTTCTCATTCATTTAAATTTTCTATTTTTGGTCTTAATTCGTTACTGGAAGATTCTATGGGAATTTAGGATTGGTCATGTTTTGGGGGAAAAATTGTAATTTTGACTCTCTATGTTCATACTTTGTACTTGTGATGTCATATATTATCAAATTTCAGTTTTAGTCATGTAGCTTTATTTTTACATGTTTAATAATTTTTCCATTAGAGTGTTGATGTGGCTTGACATATATTATTGCAATGTTCTAAAAACTTGACTTGTCAGTTCAATCCGACTTATCGGTTCACTCCGTTCGACCGGGAACCGACCATGAGCCCGATCCAAATCATTCTAATTCACCAAACCGGTCAAACCCGATAAAAAACGAATGGACCGATTAAGCCGGTCACACGAAACCGGTTGAACCCGTTTCCCATCTTTCTAATCTAAAATTTTTTATTTAAAATCTTGTTGTGATTTGAACCCAAAATCTCATTTATTAACCAATGGATTTTGAAATATCTTTTTTAATATTTATTTATATGTACATGATCATTTAGAAATTGAAATATTTATAAATATTATCTTAATATTATTTTGTAGTATTAGAGTTTTTATTTTAATTATAAATTTTTTAAATATATTATATTTTTATAGTTTTTAACTTAAGTAAATATATTTATATGTCAATTTATATACATCTTTTAAGGCATTAATATTTTAAATTATTATTATTATATACTATATTTTTAAGAGAACAGTATTACGATCCGATCGTCCGGTTGAACCGATCCATCAGGTTAAACCGTTCTTTTAGATCCACCGGCTGGTTAGGGGAACTTACAGATATTGGCAACTTTGCATTGATATCATGTCAACGCCAAAGTAGAAAATGATTAAAATTAAGGACAAAAAGGAATTAAAACAAAGATAGCATACTGATGGAGAATTTAAGTTTGGTGAAGACAAAAGAGCAAAAGATTACTCAATCAGCTCAGAGATTTATCGATCAAATCAAGTTGGAGCTTACTGCATTGGTTATTCGTATCGGATCGGAGCTAAGATGGTTAAGGACAAACCAGCTCAGGGACTTTAGATCGGAGCTAAGTTGGTTAAGGACAAACCAGCTCAGGGACTTTAGATCGGAGCTAAGATGGTTATGGATAAACCAGCTCAGGGATTTTAGATCGGAACTAAGCTAGTTGAGGATAAACCAGCTCGGAAGAATAGAACAGAATCATATCAGATTAGAAGTGCAAAAACAATATGATCAGCTTATAAGTTGAAAGAAGAACAGAATCAGATCAGATTAGATTAGAAGTGCAGAGAGAATCTGGACAGAACAGGTAGAGCGAATATTGTATCAGATCAGCTGAGAGACCAGCTTGGACATATAAACTTAGAGTGAGAAGTGTGATGCCAGATCAGATGAGAGACCAGCTCGGGCAAACCAGATCGGAGCAAAATCGGTTCAGAACAACAGTCCAATATACCGCTCTCTGATCAGAGAAGCAAATGAACAAAAACTACAAAATGGAACAGCATAGAACAAAGAGACGAACAGATCAACTTAGAGAAAACTAAAGCAGTTCATCACAGAGAAATCAACTTGCGACCAGATCGGATCCATGCTGAGTAAAGACAACTCAGCTAAATAGATTTCAGATTGCAACTAAGCTGAAATCAGCTCGGGATACACATGATCATATTTGAGGTATCGTATTCAACAATTAACTTGATTGATGTGTTGACTTCTCAGGATCTCTTTGTAGTCGTTGGGACTACTTTAGAAAATTTCAGATATACCAAAGATCTGTTTTCAACTGAGTACGGCGAAATATATGCTAAAAGAGGAAAGCATTAAATGAAGACGTACGTGAACAGTACAAGCATCAAAAACTCCACAGACAAATCATTTGGATCTATACGACGTGTCTATTGGTAACATTTATTACCGTTGGATCCAAAGAGAATAAATTCGAGAAGAGCCAATCTATTGGGAGATATGATATACAAGCGCGAAACAGAAAACTCTACGAACTTCAGCAATTCAAACTAAACAAGCTTATAAATTCAATTCTTTATAAATGTTCAGCTTGTTGCTGAAACTTAATTTGGCTTGTATTAAAATTCTTATTCTTGAGAAAGCCTAAAACTATCTGTAAAACATAGCCTACGTGCTGGTGTATTGTGAGACTAGGAGTTCAGCTGAGGTGCGACCTGAATGAGTGGGTTTGTACCGCGGTTAGGAAAAAGGGGAGACGTAGGAGTTTCAGCTCCGAACTTTCAGAAACAAATTCTTGTCCCTAATCTTTTACAACTTTAAGTTGCTAATCTGTTCACTGTTGAATAGGGTTATTTTCGCACAAATAATTTTTGTTACTCGAGAAAACAGATTACGCTGATATTCTCCGAGCTGGTAACTCAGCTCAGAGACAAGCCAGAAGCTTGCAAAATATTTTTTAAGAAAAGTTTTTCACAAATTCGGGAGGATTTCATTCACCCCCTCTTAACTGCTAAGCTGATATTTGTTTTCTTTTTGATCCCAACACAGACAAAAATAAAATTTGATGACATAAATGACTAAATTGTATTGGAAAATAAACAGGACCAAATTTATCACTTTTTAGACTATTTAAAACAACTCCAACCGATGCCATTATAGGGTCTGTATTTTGATGTAAATTATCACACTGTTTTCTGTAAACATGTGCTAAAATGAAGATGATGGTTAGACATATTATTTCTATTATGTGGAGTGTTACACTCCAAGTTTGTTGACATGCGTATATATATTTCCCTTGCACTGAAACAATAAACTCATGGAATAGATGCGTGACAAAGTGTTCCAAGTATTTTGGATGAATTTTTGCCTTGGTTAATTCATACTTTTGTGTGTCAAACTGATAATCTAGATTTTAAATTTTAGAAAAATATCTTTGATAATCTATATTTTAAATTTTGTATGGGAGTTGCAAACGGTGTTAAGTCTCACATATTTCTAGGGAAGGAAATTAGGTAGCAAACAGCTTGGCTAGGCATGCACAAATCCAAAAATCCAGCGACGTCATATCAGCGCTCATGAAAAAAATATTGAGAACTAAACGATTCCAACTTATTGGATTAAGACCAAAGCTTTTTTTATTCAGAGGACTAGAAGTCAAGATATACAAATTTGGTATATGAATATGATACCTCACACATTTACCATTGGATCTGAGACCAATCCACTAAACACCGTTGGACGTCATGATTTTGGGGTATGAGGTCCGAGGAGATGTCGTTATAGCTACGCACGACCAGGAGTTCAGAACACGATAGTTACATCCCTGATATTATGTCCCACGTACGCATTGAATAAGTCTAATCCCAAGAAATCAGGGTGGTAATCTCACTCGAAGAAGTTGTCAACCCCGGTACCACGTTAGGCGTAAGACTCGATCAAACATAATCACTAGCTGGATGACATGCCTGCAATAGCCACTCAGCCCTGCTATAAAAACCCAAGTACGCTTCACTTTACGGGCATTCACAAATTCACATACTCTTAGATTGTAAAAATATTTTTACTCTCTATTCCCGACCACTCGACCTGACTTAAGTATCGGAGGGGTTTCGTCGGAAGCACTTCCGGTGCACTCTGACTTGTTTTTTTTGTAGGTTACTTATCACAATACAGTCCTATTCATTCAATTCACGCAGTTCAGTGCTTGAGGAAAGAGCTCTCGATCTGTTGGATCTGTGTTTACAGATCAGAATCTGAATTTTGATTAACACAGAATCAGTATTATTCTACTAACGGTTTACGTGCGATGTGCAGTGCACTTGATTAAGAAGACAGGGAGATATCCAAACTGAAACAGTAAGGGGACGCCTAAGCTAGTTCGGTTGAAGATATCTTTGCTGCAACAGTGAGGGAACGCTCGAGCTGATACAATAGAAGAGATTCTGGTTGTAGGGAACATCAAGCTGGTTCACCAGCTTGGTGCAAGAGCAGTGCAGTGATCAAGCACTGAAAGAGTCAGTGAAGAGCAGAACTGTTCAAGCGTAGATCAAGTGCAGCGTACAAGTGCAGTGTTCAAGTGTCGATGAATATACAAGCGCAGTGATCAAGTACTGGTCAGATCACTAAGCGCAACAATAATCAAGTCATCATAGGAATCGGAACTGATAATTATATAATCACTGGTGCTGGATTTCAGCTCTACGAGGATAAGGTTTAGAGTATCCTCGAATAACTGGCTCAATCAACCAGTTGATTAACTGTGTGCTTGCAGGTGGTTTGGATGAGGTGTCTGAATGGATCAAGAGAACAAGCAAGTAACACAGTGGCTCTTGATGAGAAGAATAGAGCCTAGCTGGTTAAGGACAAACCAGCTCGAACTGAAGAAGGACAGCTCGGAGAAAATAAAACCGGATCGAGAAGATCTGGTCAAGATGGATGCTTATGAGAGAGCTGGATGATGGGGAAGATGAAGAAGATATGCAGGAGTCTGTGATCGTGAACAATGTCGACGCCTATGATGACGTGAAGGCGAAAGACTCGTGTAGTGAAAGAAGCAACCAGCTGGGAAGAAAACCAGCTAGGAAACAAGCTCAGATCCCAGCGACGAACAAGAGCAGAAGAGAAGAAGAGAGCTTTGACCAGCTCAGTGAAGCGAGCAACTTAGTGTAATGAACAAGCTAGCTCGAAGCAGCTCAAGAGCAGGAAAGAACAGAACAAGAGCAGTTGTATAAAATAGCAGTACAAGAGCAAATGACAAGAGAAATTAGAGATCAGCTCAAGAGCAGTTGCTAACAAGAGCAGTAAAGTTGAAGAAGCAACCAGCTCGAAGTTAAGACCATCTCAATGCAAACCAGAACGAAGAAGAGCTGGCAAGCTGGTTAAAGTTAAACCAGCCCGGATAGCATGTCAGATGTTATCAAAACTACGAGCAAAACGATTTGAATACAAGACTACACGATGTTGGCTTTTCATTATTCAAATCGATTTGCTTGAATTGTCTTTTCAAATATAGTGATTACGTGCTTAAAGTGAGGAAAAGCGTGCAACACATTAAAAAACAAAGGACGCAAAGTACAACAGTGTCAGAAGACTTTTCAACGGCTAAAACTTTGTGTCCAACGGGTAATCTGCACGTTCTAGAGGTCCGAAGGGATCCAGTGCCCAACTACCGACTCCTCCCGGAATTGCGTTAGCCACCTATAATTCGGTTTGGAAACGCGTGGCTTTTCAAGAACGAGATTCTTATGATTCGTTGGGATTCTTACATTTCTATTTGGAAGATATTTATTTCGCATGAATTTGCGCCTAAGTTTGTAGTATCTTCGAGACAAAAGCATTCAGTGCTTATTCCTATGTTCTTTCTAGTCTCGTTTGGTTTCGAGAGCATACCTCTCCCCGTCCCTTACTCGTTCTTTTGAAAGCCATCATCCTGTATTTATGTCAGCTTTTTTGTTTAAATATAAACAAAAGGAATCGCTTTCTAGATGATCCTTATATAAGAAGGTCATTTTAACAATCTTTCTAGTTATTTCGTTCTGTATTTGTATTTCAGAGGAACCCACGGACGTCCTAGGACAAAGTTGTATCTTCGGGTCAGCACTTGAAATTACACCTCGAAAGTCTAAGGCCCTATTTCCACTAGTCAATCGATGTCACCGAGAATCTGCCTCTTCAGCCCATCAAAGGCACGAATTGTAATGTGAAATACGAAAGAGATATTCAATTTTATTTTGCTAGGTGTAAAAAAAAATAGAGTAATAAAAAAGAAATATAAAGTAAATGGATTAAAGAGATAGTGAGAAATCTATTCGGATTTATGTTTCTATACGAACGGTGATTCATTCAGATGATAAGGGAAAGACTGATGCGATAACTGGCTGGAGCAATGATGTCCATCTTGGACTTATCATTGATTTGACATATTCCTTAAACTCATTGAGCATGTACATGTATCATCTTGTGATGGTCCCAGAAATAGGATCACCAAGTAAAAGGAGTTCAGAAGGCCGGGGGGGGGGGGTTGTTAGAGTAGATGCCCAACTAGCCAACTTGTGGCGTGTGGGTTTAAAGACTCTTGTATGAAACAATCTTTATATATGATATTCGCATTCTTTTATATGGCGTTCTTTACTTTCATTATGTGTGTAATGATTTACAATTGCGTTAAGTAAAGACCTAGAATACACTAAAGCGTATGTTAGATGTGATAGTGGGTATGACGGCTATCATGAAACACATCTAATAGTCGCTGTGTATTCTGAACATGTTCCTAGTCGATTGGGTCGTCAAAATGAGGATAAGACCGCCCGAGTTCGAGACTAGTATCTGCGATGCGAAGTACCATGTTTCATTGGTAGGGAACATTGTGATGTTCTGAGCATGCAGATAGATAGTGACCTGGTGATCTATCGAACTACCCTCTTTCGGACTTTCCAAGTGGTTACCATTTGTCGAGTGGATAAGTCCGAGGTCTTGGTTGTACTGATTAGTCCTCACGACTCGAAACGTCATTGAGACTCTACATGATATGCGTCTCACTTTAACCCGTTTGCCGACTCACTTGGGGTCATAAGGCGTCGGGATTGGGTGAGACCCCGATGCATGTAGGAGTCGATGCATCGTTGTCGAGGATTCACCGCTCGCAGACATGCGTGGATATCCTATGCTATCTGAGGGGATAATAGTGTATAAATCTTTGGCCAGAGTACTAGAAGTATTTTAGGTAAATGTGTTTACCTAGTTCCACTCGTGATGTCACTATTTGATCTCCAAGATGTATGCCTAGCTATCGGATCTATAGCGACTCTCGATTTACCAATGGTCTTTGATCTGATCGGGATATATGGATTGAAAGGACCGTACTGTACGCTAACCACGACCGACTGGTTCTTGCAGGCACTATCAGTGATACCTAGGGGATCATGGGGCGATGTTGCTAGACGCTCTTACCATATCCGTTGGGCAGGTCCGGAATTGTGATTCCGGAGCCACAATGGTTGTGGGCCCACGATTAGCTGTATCCCTGAACCATTGAGGGTCACACAAGTACTAGATTCGAGATTCCCGCACGGATACTCAGCTCAATGTGTTGAGCACAAGAAGAGGATTTCGGGAAGTGCGACTTCCTAAAAGTCAACAGGGGCCAAA
>KV019090.1:13396-26307 GCA_001598015.1 Dorcoceras hygrometricum | reverse complement strand
GAAGTAGCATAAGATGGATCTCGTATCCAGCTTATCTCCCACTGTCTACTTCATGTAAGCAGGACATCCCCAAGTTTTGTTTTTGAATTGGAAACTTGTTGGAATTGATGAAATCTTTTCGATTCAAAGTGTATTACGCGGGAATCAACTGTCCATCGGATTCTTTGACAGAAAGAAATCAAAGTTCAAATCAAATATCAAATCAAAGAAAGGGTATGTTGCTGCCATTTTGAAAGTAGTAAGAAGCGCCGAAGTAATGCCTAAACCCAATGATTTAAAATAAAGATTAAAGGATCTAAGAACAAGTAAACCCATTTTAATTGTCTCGATAGTCTCAATAACTGGATCATCCAAATCTCATTTTAAACGAGACAAAAAAAGAGGGTATAGACCACTCAATAAATGAAATTGACTAAAGATAAGAATTTCCTTTTGAGCTAGTTGAGAATTATTCAACTTGAGTTATGAGTACGAATGGTTTCTTTAAAATCTTTTAGGAAGGACAAAAAACCACTTTAATTAAAGTCTAATTGATCTTCTAGGTTAATTTGTCATTTAATTTATTAGAATATAACTCCATGCATAGACAAAACTTCAAATGAAATCGTTTTTTCTCGAGCCGTACGAGGAGAAAACTTCCTATACGGTTCTAGGGGAGGTATTGTTCATCTACATCTATCCCAATGAGCCGTCTATCGAATCGTTGCAATTGATGTTCGATCCCGGAGAGAAGGAAAAGATCTTAGAAAAGTTGGGTTTTATGATCCAATGAAGAATCAAACTTATTTAAATGTTCCTGCTATTCTATACTTCCTTGAAAGGGGTGCTCAACCTACAGGAACTGTTCAGAATCTTTTAAAGAAAGCGGAAGTTTTTAAAGAACTTCCGTCTAATTAAACGAAATTCAATTTAATTTAAAGAAAACCCAAAGGGGGGGGTAGCGACTTATATATAAATAGAATCTTTTATAATTTGTCTTTACTAGACTAGTTTTTTTTATCCCCCCCCCTTCCTGCTCGATTCGTATCTATTTTTCATTCCTTCCGTTGGATTCAACGGTGATGGTCTAGAACGATAAAACGTTAGTTTATTGATTAAAAAATAAAAAATTCGGACATCCCCTTCAATTGTGTGATTTTCATTACAACTCGACTAACCAATAAGGAATCAAGCCTGCTTATTCCACTTAGATTGATGAAATACAGTATGGACTAAAAAATCCGTATTTTGTTTTGAATTCTTCCTTATTTATTTTTATTATTTTATTATTCCATTTCTACTTTTTTGTTAGGTATGTAATGCCAATCAAAGAAAATTTTGAATATTTTTGCTTTTCATTGAAGTTATTTGAATTTCAAAAAAGATTTTCATAGCAATCTCTTTTGTTTTTTCCACTATATTCTATTCTTTTCTATTCTCAAAATTTAGAATATTGACAACAGTGTATCGAACAAATATAATTCATCGTGATAAGTGAAGTGGGTCTATTTGGTTCTGTCCATAGGTTTTTTTACTTTAAATTCATTTTAGAATTCTCTTTTCTTTTATCTGAGAATTGATTGTATGTTGATTTAATCAATTCATTTTTCTTTTTCGAATCCATTAGAAAATAAAATATATTTTTTTAGATTTCTTAGCTCAATGATTTGATTAACCCGTATAATCTCTTTGATTTTATTTATTATTGAAATCTCATTTCATTGATTTTGATTGTATCTAAATACCCTTTGTTTGTTGAGATTATGTTTAATCTATATTTTATTAGGGTTGCTAACTCAACGGTAGAGTACTCGGCTTTTAAGTGCGGCTAGAATCTTTTACACATTTGGATGAAGTGAGGAATTCGTCCATACCATTGGTAAAGTTTGGAAGACCCCGACTACACCTTCCTCGGAATCAAGACTTTTTACAATCTCCGCTGACGAGCTTTCTCGCTCAACTCACTGAACAGTAAGAGTAGGCTTATAGAGGGCGAGTGGTGGAAATGAAAATCTGAACTTTCTGGAATAGGAAGAAAAATGGACAGGGAAAGCCATCTCGAAAGCAGCGAGTTGCCCTTTACCCCTTTGTTCTCTTGCTTGCCTTCAGATAAGAAAGACTAGTCGCTTTAACCTGACTTTCTCAAAGAAAAACTCCGAGAAGATATTCTCATGTATGGTTCTGTAGTAGAGATGGAATTCAGAAACAACCATCAACTATAACCCCAAACCAGATTCCGTAAACAACACAGAGGAAGAATGAAAGGAATATCTTTTCGAGGGAATCATATATGTTTCGGTCAATATGCTCTTCGGGCACTTGAACCCGCTTGGATCACCTCTAGACAAATAGAAGCGGGTCGAATACTATTCTACCACAGCTATTTCTAGACTTGGATCCTTGTAGTAAGTGTCCTTGGAGTCAGTCTTTCTCTCTTTCTTTTCTATCATCAACCGCTCATAACTAGCGGCTCTAGTGGCCAGGTGGAAAATAAAAGATCGGTGAATTCTCCCTCATATTTAAGTTCAGACCTCTCATATGTATGCTTTATTGTTGGTTGTTTTATGAATTGGGAAACTTATTTTAAGTATTGTTGTATTTTAAATTATATGTTTAAACCGTCGGGCCTAAAAGCGAAAATTTTACCCACTTTTGTTAGCTTCCGCATGTGTTTGTCTGTTGTGATCACGAGGCCTGACAGATGTATCTCAACGAAGAAGAAATAAAACAGATCTCTTTTGGTTAACCAGATGTCAACGCAACTTATGAATGACGTCACCAGATCGTACCCAACTAATCGAGTAAATCCGATGTCACGCTACTACGAATAAAACAGATGTCACCTGACGAGACTGTTCCACCAGATGTCAACGGTCAATTCAGAAGTCAACAATTTATAAATGAACCTGCTTCATACCAGATCTCAGATATAAAAGAGAGAAATCTGAACAAACGGAACAGGTGAAATCTGAATGAACATGAGTATTTCAACGAAGAAGAAACACTTCAGATATCATGAACATCGATAGAAATCTGAACTTAACTTAACACATAAAAAGACCTCTACTCTTAGAAATCTGTTCATCATAGAAATTCAGCGATGGTATAAGAACCAGACTTCAAACATAACCAGGTTAATGACGATGGTTTTCCTTTGTCTGAATATTCAAAATATCTTACGAAATTTCTGGAAAAGATCGAATAAGCTACTTGTGAGCTACTTCGAGGAATGAATCATTGGAAATCTCAAGAATTTACTAGAATAAGATCATTAAACCATTTTATAAAACATATTTGAATCAAAATTACAGTAAACGTAATTTTTGCAAAAACAGAACATGAATTTCTGGTTTTCTTGAAGAACAGCCGAAGCCATCTTCCTCCTCTTTAAAACATACATAAACATATAAAACAGAATTGAATATATGCTTTCTATTGAGTGAGCAAGAAACAGAGTTTACTTGCCTGTAATCTTTAACACAACCCATCTTCCTCCTCTTTAAAACATACATAAACATATAAAACAGAATTGAATATATGCTTTCTATTGAGTGAGCAAGAAACAGAGTTTACTTGCCTGTAATCTTTAACACAACAACGGCAGTAAATCCAGTGACCTTCCTACGCCCCGCCTGTTTCCTTTAAAACTTTTTGAAAGAACTTTGCTCGGTTTCTTAAGAGAGAACACCGCTTTAAAATGATTTTTTGTGAAAGTAATGATGTATGAAGCAGCTTAATGTCCTATTTATATGACTTACAAGATCTAATGAAGGAACACACGTTTAATCAATATTCCAAAATCCATTATAAGCATGCTCTGTTTTTAAAATAAAAAGATGCACATGGAAACCGAACGATTTCAATTAAAACAAAGGATTCGATTGGCTTGCAGGAACCACTAGACATCTACTGTTATTGCATTCTAAAATCTGTTTATCAACCCAAGATATAAGAATAGATTGATCATTGCGTAAACATGAAATCTGATATATCGTAACATGAAATCTGGATGCACGAAATCATGAAATCTGAAGTTTAACTTTTAAATGAAGAAAGCCAAACAACACGTGAAATCTGAACTTGATAAATTCATGGATCGAAGTAATATAGCATTGTAATCCCTCAAATCTCATAAATTACTAATTGTGGACTATGAAAAGATCTGGTCGTTACAATCTACCCCCCTTAAAAAAAATTTCGTCCTCGAAATTACTTACTTAAAGAGATCTGGGTAGCTTCTCTTCATATCAGATTCAACTTCCCAAGTTGCTTCTCTTTCTGAGTGATTTGTCCATTGCACTTTAACCATAGGAATAGTTCTACTTCTTAACTTACGATTCTCTTGTGCTAAAATCTGGTGTGGAACTTTTTCGTAAGTCAAATCTGTTTCTAACAGAATAGGTTCATATCTAAGAACATGCGAAGGATTCGCGATATACTTTCTAAGCGCTGAAATATGAAATACGTTGTGAACAGTAGACATCTGAGGAGGTAGCGCTAAACGATACGCTAAAGTTCCAACTCGTTCTAAGATCTGGAATGGTCCAACATATCTGGGACTTAGCTTGCCTTTCTTTCCAAATCTTAAGACACCTTTCATTGGTGAAATCTTTAGGAATACATGATCTCCTACTTCAAAATTCAGATCTCTACGGCGATTGTCTGCATAACATTTCTGCCTACTTTGAGCAGTCTTCATTCTTTCACGTATTCTCTTTATCGCTTCTGAAGTCTGTTCTATAATATCTGGTCCTATCTCATTTCTTTCACCTACATCATCCCAAAGAATTTGTGATCGACATTTTCTACCATACAGAGCTTCGTATGGTGCCATTTCTATCGATGCTTGATAACTGTTGTTGTAGGTAAACTCAATTAATGGTAATTTAGAATCCCAACTTTCTGAAAAATCGAGAACACTAGCTCGTAATAAATCTTACAGTATTTGAATTACTCTTTCTGATTGTCCATCGGTTTGAGGATGGAACGCTGTACTGAAAGTTAAGTTTGTTCCTAAGGCTATACTATAGAACTTGGAATCCCGTGAAGTCTGACTATCTCTTTGATATACAACTCTGCATACTTATTCAAATCGTAGGTTGTCTTCACAGGAAGAAAATGTGCAGACTTAGTTAATCGATCCATTATTACCCAAACTGCATTAAATCCTTGAACTGTTATGGGTAATCCTACTACGAAAACCATTGATATGTTATCCCATTTCCATACTGGTATAGGAAGTGGTTTCAACATTCCTGCAGGTCTCTGATGAAAATCCCATTCTATTACTCAATTAGTAAAAATCTTACTCTTGTAAGTCTCCTCGCAAGGAACGGCGGTCCTTATGAATTAATAGTTCTACACTTCTTACTTGGTGTAGCTTGTTACATGGGTCGTGAGTGGGAACTTAGTTTCCGTCTGGATATGCGACCTTGGATTGCTGTTGCATATTCAGCTCCTGTTGCCGCTGCTACCGCAGTTTTCTTGATTTACCCAATAGGTCAAGGAAGTTTTTCTGATGGTATGCCTCTAGGAATTTCTGGTACTTTCAATTTTATGATGTATTCCAGGCTGAGCACAACATCCTTATGCACCCATTTCACATGTTAGGTGTAGCTGGTGTATTCGGCAGACAAAGTTTTATCCCAAGGTATTTGCTTTAACCCATGGGATGGTTGGGTGTTTTATACTGCATTTTATATATACCATAGATATTTGGGGCATACAATGTTTCCTCCGGGTTAAATATTTTTGTGGCTCCCCAGGGTTCTGCAGGGTTTTTCAGGGTACTGCAGGGTTCGGGGTAATTTTTAGTGTTTTTATGGAGTTTTCTCTCCTAGAGATTATTCTATCTCTATAAGGGAGGCATGATACATAGATGTATTTTTAACGAAGTAGTTCTTCTGGAATCCAATGAACAACAACGATTACTTAGGATCAACTTGCGAATTTGTGGCACCGTAGTAGAATCATTACCAATGGCACATGGCACTAGCCTGGCCGTAACATCAAGATCGGAAAATGGCGTCATAAAAGATAGTTATACCTGATGACCCCATGACCTGAAAGAAGGTCGAGACCTTGCATTTAATGAGACCAATCCCTTGGTGCTGGGAGTGTTTGTCGCATTTAGGGCTTTCTCCTGGAGTGGAGCTCGGGTCAATAGCTCTTTCCTTTATAGCTCGTCACTCTTTTCTTTCTTTTGTTAAAGAGAATGGCATAACTAACCAATATCTTTGTATTTGAAGCAGTGTGCGGTATGCCTTCAATTCAACAAGCATACGCTGGCAGAATAGTACTATATTTCCGTCTCTGTTTAGCTGACTCGCTCGGGATATCCTCGCATTTTATTTTCGTATGCCGGGGAAAGTACCTCACCTTTATACATATACATTAATTTTGATGAAAATTTCCTCCTAGGGTCTCTATAAAACAGAATGAAAAGCCCGGGTGGAAGCACAAAAGGAGAGAGGAAAAGTAGAAAGGGGGGGCAAGAAGTCTAGTGCTAGTTCTTACTGACACTTCTTTATCTAACTTTCATTTTTGAGTGGTTTTTTTGTTCTCTTATTTATTTGGATTGAATGAAAAAAAGAAAAAACTTCCCTTCATTTTTATCCCTTCGACGAATTGCGTTTTGCCATAGATATTTTTTTAGTTAGAAAGATTCTCTATTTGAAATTCAAAATAAATAAAATGAAAGAAAATAAAGGCGCATACGCGGGAAGGGGGCCCCAATACTTTTTCATTCAGGGGAGGGGGGCTAGCCTCATTACTTCCCACTGGGCGAGAGGTGCACCTAACCCACCTCAGACAAAGTTTTATCCCAAGGTATTTGCTTTAACCCATGGGATGGTTGGGTGTTTATACTGCATTTTATATTTACCATAGATATTTGGGGCATACATCTATGTTTCCTCTGGGTTAAATCTTTTTGTGGCTCCCCAGGGTTCTGCAGGGTTTTTCAGGGTAGTGCAGGGTTCGGGGTAATTTTTAGTATTTTTATGGAGTTTTCTCTCCTAGAGATTATTCTATCTCTATAAGGGAGGCAGGATACATAGGTGTATTTTTTGCTGCTAATTCAAGGTCGTGCGTAGGATAATTTCTCTCATGAACTTTCAATTGCCTCGAAGCGTAAGCAATTACCTTCCTTTCCTGCATTAGAACATATCCTATCCCTGTCTTCGATGCATCTGTATAGATAAAAAAATTCCCTTTCTCTGATGGTAAAGTTAGAACAGGGGCTTCAACTAACGCAAGTTTCAATTTTCTCAAAACTAGATTGACATTCTGGAGTCCAATTATACTTAACGTTCTTCTTAGTCAAAGCTGTTAATGGAACAGCGATCTTCAAAAACCCTTCTATAAATCTTCGATAATAATCTGCAAGTCCTAAGAAACTACGGATTTCTATGACACTCTTAGGCACAGGCCAATCTTGAACAGCTTCCACTTTAGAAGGATCTACTTCTATTCCATTTCGCGAAATAATGTGGCCTAAGAAGACAACCTTTTCAATCCAGAACTCACACTTACTAAATTTAGCAAACAACTGTCTATTTCGTAAAATCTGAAAAATTTCTCTAAGGTGTTCTTCATGTTCATCTCTGTTCTTCGAGTAAATCAAAATATCATCTATGAATACAATGACAAATCTGTCTAAATAAGGTTGAAATACCCGATTCATTAAATCCATAAACACTGATGGCGCATTTGTTAACCCAAAAGGCATAACTAGAAATTCATAATGGCCATATCTTGTTCTGAAAGCTGTTTTATAGACATCTGTTTCTTTTACACGAAGTTGATGATATCCATGTTGGAGACAATGGCGGATCCGGATCCCGTTTCCCAGGGGCACAGCGGAAGTTAAAATTTTGCCCCGGAATATGTTCAATACATCAATACAATTCAATAAACCATTCATAGGGAGTTTATCGAATCGTTACCTTGCTGGCGTCTAGGCGCCTGGCTCCAACCAGATTCACAGGGAAAACTGGCTCTTGAAATGTAGGCGGCGGTATATCGTCTAATCAGGTCCACGACCGGAAACGTGATTCCTCCATCAATCTGCACTAGAAGATCTGACGGATTTTAGCACGATCGGATTCTACTCATCAAGAATATCGGAACAAGTCCGATCGCGGCGGCGGCGGGACACGGCGGTGGCGCGGCGGCGCAAGGCGGCGCACGATGCTGTCGGCGGCGGCGTGAGGTAGGGAGAGGAGGGGGCAGCCGATATTGGAGGCTAGGGTTTAATGAGTGATCAAGTGTGCTGATTAATGCCCTAGGTCTTTAATTAATAGACTTGTAGTGGGCTTGGACCGGCCCATCTGGACTTGGGTCAGGCCCAAGTCCATATGAACATCCGGTTCAATTAAATCACCACCGTTTCATCATAATTCCGATCGACGATCAGATCAGACCGATCGACTCATTTTCCAAAACTGAATATTATGATGCGGAAAACAATTTTTCAGATATCCTAATCCAAAATTACAGTTTAGCCCCTCAACTTTGGGAAATAGCAATTTGACCCCTGTTGACTTTTAGGAAGTCGCACTCCCTAAAATCCTCCTCCTATGCTCAACACGTTTAGCTCAGTTTCTGTGCGGGAATCATGAATCCAGTACTTGTGTGACCCTCAATGGTTCATAGATACAGCTAGCCGGGGCCCACAACCATTGTGACTCCGAAATCATAATTTCGGACTTGCCCATCGGATCATGGTAAAGCGCCTAGCAACATCGCCCCATGATCCCCTAGGTATAACTGATAGTGCCTGCAAGAACCAGTTGGTCATGGTTAACGTACAGTACGGTCCTTTCAACACATATATCCCGATCAGATCAACGACCATTGGTGAATCGAGAGTCGCTAAAGATCCGATAGCTATGCATACATCTTGGAGATCAAATAGTGACATCACGAGTGTTACTAGGCAAACCCATTTACCTAAAACACATCCAGTACTCTGACCAGAGATTTATCACACTATTGTCTCCTCAGATAGCATAGGATATCCACACATGAGAGCGAGCGGCGAATCCTCGACAACGAAGCATCGACTCCTACATGCATCGGACCTCACCCAATCCCGCCACCTAATGACCCCAAGTGAGTCGGTAAACGGGTCAAAGTGAGGCGCCTATCATATATAGTCTCAATGAAGTTTCGAGTAGTGAGGACTAATCAGTACAACCAAGACCTTGGACTTATCCACTCGACAAATGGTAACCACTTGGAAAGTCCGAACGAGGGTAGTTCGATAGATCACAAGGTCACTATCCATCTGCATGCTCAGAACATCACAATGTTCCCTACCAATGAAACATGGTACTTCACATCGCAGATGCTAGTCTCAAGATTGGGCGGCCTTATCCTCATTTTGACGGCCCAATCGACTAGGAACGATTCAGAATGCACAGTGACTATTAGATGTGTTTCATGATAGCCATCATATCCACTATCACATCTAACATACACTATGGTGCATTCTAGGTCTTTATCCAACACAATTGTTAACATTACAATCATAATGAAAATAAAGAATGCCATAAGGAAATGCGAATATCATATATAAAGATTGTTGTACACAAGAGTCAATAAAACCCATACGCCACAAGTTGGCTAGTTAGGCATCTACTCTAACAATCTAGACCTGAAGTCTATCTTCAAAAATACAGCAGCTCCTCGTAGTTGATCGAATAAATCATCTATCCTAGGGAGAGGATATTTATTCTTAATCGTTAGTTTGTTCAATTCTCTATAATCAATGCAAAAACGCATACTCCCGTCTTTCTTCTTCACGAACAGCACTGGTGCACCCCAAGGTGAAGTACTTGATCTAATGAATACTTTGTCTAATAAGTCTTGAATCTGGTCTTTTTAGTTCTTTCATTTCCTTAGGAGCAAGTCGACAAGGAGGCTTTGAAATTGGAGCGGCTTCCGGTACTAAATCGATGGTAAATTCTAATTCTCTGGGAAGACATCTGGAAATTCTCTTACAACATGTACATCTTCCAACTTACTTTTCTTTTCAGATTCTAAGGATATAACATTTACTAAAAATCCGTAACATCCGCTCCTTAGACACTTCTGAGCTTTCATTGCTGATATAACCTTAGGAATACCATTAAATCTATCGGCCTTGAACACAAAGGAATTTCCATCAGGCAATTTAACCTACACAGACCTCTGCTTAAAGTCTATAATAGCTTCGTGCTTAGTCAACCAGTCTATTCCAAAAATAAAATCAAACTCAAGTAATGACAATACTATGAGATCTTCATAGACAATATTACCCTGTAACTTAAGTTCTACATTTCGAATCGCATGATTAGTTACTATGTTTTCTCCTGTAGGGACCTGAACACAGTATCCTACTTCTACTTCTACCGGTTTAATAAACTATTTCTTAGAAAATCTTTCCGATACAAACGAATGAGTTGCACCAGAATCTAGCAAAACAATGGTAGACATGTTATCAACAGAGATTTTTGTTGGATAACGGTGGCGGATCCGGATCCCGTCTCCCGGCGGCATAGCGGAAGTTTAAAATAAGCGCCGGGATACGTTCAATACAATAAAATCAATACTATAAACCATTCATGGGATGATTTCGGGGTATTACCTTGCTGGCGTCTAGGCGCCTGGCTCCAAGCAGAATCACAGGGAGACTGGCTCTTCACGGTAGGCGGCGGTAGATTACGTCTAATCAAGTCCACGACCGGAAGCAAGGTTCCTTCGTCAGCCTGCACTAGAAGGCCTGATGAGATCAGCACGGATGGAAACTCCTCGAAAAGTTGATCGGAACAGGTCCGATCAAGAGGTGGCGGCGGCGGCGGAAAGCGGCGGCGGCGGCGGCAAGCGGCGGCCGTGCGTGAGGTTTGTGGAGGAGGGGGCGGTGGCTTGTGCTATGGATGCTAGGGTTTGTTGTTGTGATGCAAGTGTTCTCAAAAGCCCTAATCATTTTAATTAA
Source organism: Dorcoceras hygrometricum (assembly GCA_001598015.1). Lineage (NCBI taxonomy): Eukaryota > Viridiplantae > Streptophyta > Magnoliopsida > Lamiales > Gesneriaceae > Dorcoceras > Dorcoceras hygrometricum. Next base: position 15,350 of record KV019090.1, on the reverse strand, counting down.
ATTAAGTTGGTAGATGGGCGTGAACCGGCCCATTGGACTTGGGTCATACCCAGGTCCATATGAACATTCGGTTCATTTAAACCACTGCGGTTTCATCATAACTCCGATCGTCGATCTGATCGGACCGATCGGCTCAGTTTCCAAAATTGAGTATTATGATGCGAAAAACGATTTTTCAGATTACCTAGTCCAAATGACCGTTTTGCCCCTCAACAGCGGGAAATCACGATTTGACCCCTGTTGACTTTTAGGAAGTCATACTTCCAAAAATTATCCTCCTATGCCCAACACATTGAGCTCAGTTTCCGTGCGAGAATCTTGAATCCAGTACTTGTGTGACCCTCAATGGTTCAGGGATACAGCTAGCCGTGGGCCCACAACCAATGCGGCTCCGAAATCACAATTTCGAACTTGCCCAACGGATCATGGTAAAGCGCCTAGCAACATCGCGCCATGATCCCCTAGGTATCACTGATAGTGTTTTCAAGAACCAGTTGGTCGTGGTTGGCATACAGTACGGTCCTTTCATTCCATATATCCTGATCAGATCAACGACCATTGGTAAATCGAGAGTCGCTAAAGATCCGATAGCTATGCATACATCTTTGAGATCGAATAGTGACATCGCGAGTGTAACTTGGTAAACCCATTTACCTAAAACATTTCTAGTACTCTGGCCAGAGATTTATACATTATTATCCCCTCAGATAGCATAGGATATCCACGCATGTAAGCGAGCGGTGAATCCTTGAGAACGATGCATCGACTCGTACATGCATCGGGATCTCACCCAATCCCGCCGCGTAATGACCCCAAATGAGTCAGAAAACGAGTCAAAGTGAGACGCCTATCATGTAGAGTCTCAATGACGTTTCTAGTCATGAGGACTAATCAGTACAACCAAGATCTCGGACTTATCCACTCGACAAACGGTAACCAGTTGGAAAGTTCGAACGAGGGTAGTTCGATAGATCACCAGGTCACTATCTATCTGCATGCTCAGAACATCACAATGTTCCCTACAAATGAAACATGGTACTTCGCATCGCAGATTCTAGTCTCGAGCTCGGGCGGCCTTATTCTCATTTTGACGGCCCAATCGACTAGAAACTAATTCAGAATACACAGTGACTATTAGATGTGTTTCGTAATAGTCGTCATACCCACTATCACATCTAACGTACACTGTGGTGCATTCTAGGTCTTTATCCAACACAATGTTAACATTATATAAACATAATGAAGATAAAGAATGCCGTAAACAAATGAGAATATCATATATAAGGACTGTCATATACAAGAGTCTATAAAACCCACACGCCACAAGTTGGCTAGTTGGGAATCTACTCTAAAAATATCCCACTTTCCCTATAGCCAACTACTCATCAGACGCAGTCCCATTGTTTTGCGATGTTTTTCAAACAACGGTCCTGGCAAGGGCTTTGTAAGTGGATCAGCACGTTGTCCGCAGAGGCGACTCTCTCAACTGCTATGTCACCTCTAGCCACAATATCCCGGATTATGTGGTATTTCCTCAGTATATGTTTGGATCTTTGGTGAGACCTAGGCTCCTTTGCTTGCGCAACGGCACCCGTGTTGTCGTAGTACACCGGGACTAGACCAACTCCATCAGGAATGACGCCCAACTCTTGGACGAAATTCCTTATCCAAACCGCCTCCTTAGCAGTAGCTGATGCTGCGATGTACTTAGCCTCAGTGGTTGAATCTGCGATGGTGTCTTGCTTGGAACTCTTCCAAGAGACAGCACCACCATTGAGCATGAATACAAATCCGGAGGTTGACTTCGAATCATCCACGTCACACTGAAAGCTAGAATCAGTGTAGCCTTCCAGTTTCAGTTCACCACCCCCATAGACCATGAACATATTCTTAATCCTTCGCAAGTACTTAAGAATATCCTTCACAGCCTTCCAATGCAATTGGCCGGGGTTGG
>KV019089.1:3246-38657 GCA_001598015.1 Dorcoceras hygrometricum | reverse complement strand
TGGATAGTAGTCGTCCCAGTTACCGTATAGCATATATGTACTAGTACTGACAGGCCGGGGAATGCCCTGTGCTTGTAGGATTCAGTTGTATTCTGTAGTACTTGTATTTGTTTAAATTTTGTACTATTGTATTGTGTGTTTGTAAACTGGGATATTTTAAGTATGGTTGTATTTTAAATTATATGTTTTAAACCGTCAGGCCTAAATCGAAAAATTTTAAGCCACTTTTGTATGCTTCCGCTATTGTTTTGCGTGGTTTAACTCTGAGTAGAGCACGAGGCCTGACATTTTTGGTATCAGAGCTTAAGCTGGGATAAGCTCGATTTCTGTTGATCACACTTGAGTCTAGGCACAGTGTTATGTGTTGCATGTTCTTGATTATGTGATCTATTTGCTGCATTTAATTTTGCTGTTGTGACCTTAACCTCTTAGTGTTTCTTAGATGCCGCCTAGACGTAGGGGTAGAGGTAGAGGGTAGATTCCGGAAGAGTTAGAAGGTCGGACCGAAGGTGATCAGCATAGTTTTCCCCGCAGTGGACGCGGTAGGCAGGCTGAGGATGAGGTTGACGAGTTGGCTGCTCGTGTGAACGACATGGAACTCGTTATGGCGAGGTTTCAGCGTATGAATCCTCAGGTTTTCAATGGGGATGAGTCTAGTGCTGATGCAGATTCGTGGTTACAGCATGTCACGGGTTTGTTTAACCGTGTGCAGTATGAAGATGAACTCAAGTTGAGTCTGGCTACTTTTCAGTTGAGGAAAGGTGCGGAGCGTTGGTGGAGAGGCGCTTCAAGGACTTTGGAAGAAACTGGAGTAGGTATTACGTGGGAAAGTTTTTGCGTTGCTTTTCGGCAAGAGTAAGTCCCGGAGTCCTACTTGAACTCCCGTGAGCACGAGTTCGATAATTTGGAGCAGGGTAGTATGTTTGCTAGAGAGTATGCCCGCAGGTTTTCTTCCCTTCTTGCGTACGTGCCGCATGTTCCTGGCCGAGAGAGAGCGAAGAGAACCAGGTTTCTTGAGGGGTTGAACGAGGAGTTGTACTCCTTGGTTTTGGCTATCTCACCGAAGAGCTATGCAGAGGCGGTGGAAAGTACGATCGACATCGAGGAAGGTTTGAGGAACCGTCGGTCTCGTGGTAGGCCACAGGTGGCACAGAGTAGTCGTCTAGTGGTTCAGGGAGCGCAACTTTCCCAGTCAGTGCAGTCGTCTCAGCCATCCCAACAGCAGCAACAAGTGGCCCAATAGTTTGGACATCAGAGGTTTAGGCCTCATGGTAAGCAGTTTAATAAGAAGTCTTGTTCTGGTTTCCAGCAGCGATTGTACCAAGGTTGAGTATTGTGGCCCGTGTGGTGGAAGGCACCCTACAGCACAGTGTGTGGGTGTGCAGGGTTCTTGTAATGTCTGTGGTTAGTACGGAAACTTTGCTAGAGTGTGTCCTTTGTCTGGGTCGAGGTGGATCTTCTAGAGGTCGTTCTGCTTTTCCTGTTCAGCAGCAGAGGATGGGGGAGCCTCAGTTTAGGCCGGTTCAGCAGCCTGGTCCTTCGCGGTTTGGGCAGTCTTCCCACCCTCAGTTTTCTGGACCTCAGTTTTCCCAAGTGAACGCCATGACTAGAGAGCAAGTGGAGAGCACACCGGGCGGAGGGATTATCTCAGGTACTTTATTTCTATTTGATTTTCCTGCGCGTGTGTTTTTTGATACAGGAGCGTCGCATTCTTTTATTTATGATGCATTTGTGGTTGAGCATGGTTTGCATACCACTACGTTGTGTGATGTTGTATCTGTTGCGACTCCTTCCGGTGCGAGCCTGTTCTCCCAGGAGATTTTGTTGAATGGTGTTCTTAGGTTTGGCGAGAGTGTGTTGTTAGCCAACCTGATCAGGTTAGTGATGTGGGATTTTGATTGTATAGTGGGAATGGATGTGTTGTCTAGCTATAGGGCCATGATGGATTGTTTTCATGGCGTTGTGTGACTTATGCCCCAGTCTGGCGAGAAATGGAATTTCTACGATCATGATTCCCAGTCGAAGATTCCTTTAGTCTCTACGATGGAGATGTTTAGCCTGTTGTCGTTAGAGAACGCTGGATTTATGATCTATTCCTTGGATGCATCTTATTTTTCACGCGTAGAGCTTAGTGATGTCCCTGTTGTTCGCCATTTCCCGTATGTGTTTCCGGAGGAGATTCCTGGTTTTCCTCCGAAGAGGGAGATAGACTTTAGAATTGAGTTGGTACTTGGTACAGCTCCGATCTTTCGTACGGTGTATCGTTTAGCGCCTGCTGAGTTGAGGGAGCTTAAGGTTCAGCTGAGCGATTTGCTGGAGAAGGGATTCATTAGGCCTAGTATGTCCCCGTGGGGAGCGCCTATCTTGTTTGTCAAGAAGAAGGATGGGTCGATGAGGATGTGCATCGACTTTAGGCAGTTGAATAAGGCGACAGTGAAGAATAAGTACCCTTTGCCTAGGATTGATGACTTGTTTGATCAGCTTCAGGGTTCGGCTGTGCTTTCTAAGATCGATTTGCGTGAGTTTCTAGTTATGCCTTTTGGTTTACGAATGCTCCCGCAATTTTCATGGATTTGATAAATAGAGTCTTTAGAGAGTTCATCGATCAGTTTGTGATTGTGTTTATCGATGACATTCTGGTGTACTCTAAGACTCCGTTGCAGCACAAAGAGCATTTGATGCTAGTTCTTCAGAGGCTTTGAGACTCGCAGCTGTATGCCAAGTTTTACAAGTGCGAGTTTTGGTTGGACCGAGTTGTGTTTCTGGGTCATGTGATTTCTGTTGATGGCATTTCTATGGATCCCAGTAAGGTTGAGGCTGTTCTCAACTGGGAACGTCCCAAGAGTGTTGTGGAGATTCGTAGTTTCTTGGGTCTGACTGGCTATTATCGTCGTTTTATCGAAGGATTTTCTAGTATAGCTAAGCCAATGACGTAGTTGACTCAGAAGGACAAGCGTTTTGTTTGGACGGAGCAATGCGAGAATAGTTTTTTGTTGCTCAAACAGAAGCTAACTACTGCGCCTGTGTTAGCCTTGCCGTGTGGTTCAGGTGGTTTTGTAGTTTGTGCAAATGCTTCTTTGAATGGATTGGGTTGTGTGTTGATATAGAATGGTCGAGTCATTGCATATGCCTCTCAGCAGTTGAAGCCGCATGAGACTCGTTACCCAGTTCATGATTTGGAGTTAGCAGCAGTGGTTTTTGCTTTGAAGATTTGGCGCCACTATCTGTATGGTGAGCAGTTTGTGGTGTACTCCGACCACAAGAGTTTTCAGTATCTGTCTCAGTCAGATTTGAACATGAGACAACGTAGATGGATGAAGCTGCTAAAGGATTTCGATTGTGAGATCAAATACCAACCTGGGAAGATGAATGTAGTTGCTGATGCATTGAGCAGAAAGGCTCAGGTGACGATGTTGGCTTCGATGCAGATTTCGATGGTCCATGAGCATTTTAGCACTACTGATTGGCGGTATTACCCAGCTGAGGATTATGTTGTGGTGTATTCTTTTCAAGTTGAGCCACAGATTATTGCTAGCATTAGAGCAGCTCAGAGGACCGATCCATCCATCCGTGAGTTGAAGCTGAAGGTGAGAGCTGAACAGTTGGAAGACTATAATGTCTCTTCTGATGGTTGTTTGAGGTTTCGTGGCAGGCTTGTTGTGCCAAATCTGATGGATTTGAAGGAAGAGATCTTGCGAGAAGCGCACTGGAGTGGATACAGTGTCCACCCTGGTGCAAGGAAGATGTATCATGCCTTGAAGCAGCATTACTGGTGGGTAGGTTTGAAGAGTGATGTTTCTGATTTTGTAGCCCGATGTCTGAATTGTCGGCAAGTCAAGGTAGAGAAGATGAGACCTGGTGGTCTATTGCAAAGTCTGGAAGGGCCCCAATGGAATTGGGAGCACATAGAGATGTATTTTGTGACGCATTTGCCTCGTTCCAGCAGAGGTTGTGATGCGGTTTGGGTTGTGATAGACAGATTGTCGAATTCTGCTTACTTCATTCCCTACAATATGACCTATTCTTTGAAGAAGATTGCGAAGCTGTACATTGATTTTGTGGTGCGTTTGCATGGTGTTCCGATTTCGATTGTTTCAGATCGTGATCCGAGGTTTACTTCCAGGTTTTGTAAGAGTTCGCAAACAGCTTTGGGAACTAGATTGGCTATGAGTACAACGTATCACACCCAGACAGATGGCCAATCTGAGAGGATTATCCAGATTTTAGAGGATATGTTGAGAGCTGTTGTGATGGACTTCAGTGGTAGCTGGCAAGACTCGTTATCTTTGGTTGAGTTTTCCTACAATAACAGCTATCAGGTCAAGATTGGAATGGCACCATTTGAAGCTTTGTATGGTAGAAAGTGCAGGTCGCCGATATGTTGGGAAGAAGTGGGGAAGAAGTAGCTGTCTTCTCCAGAGTTTGTGCAGCAGATGAGAGATCAAGTGGATTTGATTCGCCGGCTGTTGTTGCCACCAGATTTGTATTCCTTACATGATGTGTTTCATGTTTCGATGCTGAGGAAGTCTGGGCCAGATCCCTCGCATGTGTTGAGAACTGACGAGGTCGAGCTTGATCAGACTTTGAGCTATGTGGAATATCCCTTGCAGATCTTGGATAGAAAAGAGAAACAGCTGAGAAATAAGACCATTCCCTTGGTGATGGTTCAGTGGATCAAGCACGAAGAAGCTACGTGGGAACTGGAAGAGAAGATGCAGCGTGAGTGGCCGCATCTGTTTGTGTAGATGTTGCTTTTGTTCCAGTAGTTGGTTTCTTGTGTTTCTTTCCCCAGTTATCTTTAACTCTTGTTTTGGAGTTGATTGATTTAGAGGACGAAATCCTGTTTTAGTGGGGGAGAGATGTGAGACCCGAAAAGCTGATGAGATTAATTGAGTTAATTAATCAGGTTTTATTGAGATCAGCTTTGAGTCGATATGCTTAGAGAAGCTATTGGGTTTTGTTTCAGCCATAGAAAAGTTCTGGAGAGTTAGAGTTTTGTGCGAAATCTGTTCAGTAGCGAGTGCTGGGTCATCGCTGAATGTTAGCCTTCAGCAGTGGTGACGTAAGCAGTTGTCGCTGAGTGGTTTTATTCAGCAGTCGTAGCGAGATCAGTTGTCGCTGAGCAGTAGCGAGTGCGCTAGCGTGTTTTGGTAGTGGGTGCTTCTACGTCGTCGTTTGGATTAGTTGGAACGACAGCGTTTTGGACTAGAGAAGAAGAATCAGTTGTGAGTTGCGTTAGCTACAGCTGGGTGAGAGATCTGTGTTGCGTTGCGAACAGATGTTGGTTATGTTCAGCAGTGAGTAGCGGGTGACGTGTCCAGTTGCGACAGTAATTCTCTGCGACGTCATTTGAGTTAGTAGAGATCGCTGTTTTGGCGTAGAGTGAGATCTGTTGCAAGATCTGGTTGCGAGCGGGAATATCAGTTGCGATAGTTTAAGTGTTGGTGGATACTGTTCCTTCAACTGTGATCAGCTTTGACTTATATTAGAGGACTTGGTCTTCGATTTGAGTATCCAGTTTCCATACTTATAATATATCCCGATAGCAAGCTCTATCACGATACCCTAGCTACTGTTCACCAAACCTTATCTTCTTCGATTGTCGGCGGTAGACAACTCCGACTAGAGTGAGAGTGGTAGCGTTGGACTCCTCTTGCTGAGACGTTTCGTTTGGATATTGCTTTCGGACGTTTGCTTGAAGCTGGTGTGGTGTGCAAAGACATCTCCCTTGTGTAGTCTGTTATCATAAACGTCAGATTTGGCTCCTAGCTTGTTGGGGTAAGTTAAGTTCCTGCTTTTGAGCTTTGTTTAGAGCTTTCTGTTGAGTTAGAGAGGCAGGATTAGCGCTGGTGGAGTTCGTAACTCCCAGCTGTTGTTTTCTGTGCTTCGATCCCTGAGGAATTGTGTGTTACTGTTGAGCAGGTGGTAGATCTGTGTGCTCGGGACGTCATTGTGGAAATTTGTTGTGGTAATTGTAGTAATTGTTGCACAGAGAATTGAGGTACGGATGTGATCTTGTTTACAGCTTAGGATTGAGCATGGACTTATGTGCATTGTGGAAATTTGTTGTGGTAATTGTAGTAATTGTTGCACAGAGAATTGAGGTACGGATGTGATCTTGTTTACAGCTTAGGATTGAGCATGGATTATGTGCTTTGCTGTGTATGCTCTGTGCTGTTGTCGTTTGTGTCTTGTTATGATATCAGCTTTTGCATTTTCATACATGCACTATCCTGTTGAGCTCTGTTTTGCTAGCTGTGCCTATTCTGTTGATTTGATAGTACCAGGATGCTGTATTCGAGGACGAGCGGGTCGTTCCCATATACCTCGGAGGCCGAGCGGGTAACTCCCGTGTCCCTCATTCTCCCTGCTGGGTTTGATAGCCGCTATGAGCAGAGTGGGTAGCTCCCACATCTTATTAGTGGGAAAACAGCAGGTGGAGTTGTTTGTTGCATCTAGTACGGTGTACTGGAGATGAGTGGGTAGCTCCCTTGTTCTCAGTATATCCCGTGGCCACTCTCTGTCTTTCCTTTGATCAGATTTGATGTTGAGCTGTTGTTGCGATCCTTTGGCTCCCTATTTTCGGTTGTAGCCTTGATCCCTTGCATAGCTTTGCATATTTATCTGTTTCTTTCCTTATGCTGTTTATGTTGCTCTCCGTACTGGGGTTCTGACCCCGAGGTCCTTTGGGGCTGGTGTTTGTTGCCTGTGTGTTGTTTCAGGTTTCCCAGGTTCTCTACTGGTCGTGGTTTTGACCCAGCTGGAGGTGCCCTAGGAGGTGGATAGAGTGTCCCAGTTAGCGTATAGTATATATGTACTAGTACTGACAGTCGGGAAATGCCCTGTGCTTGTGGGATTCAGTTGTATGCTGTAGTACTTGTATTTGTTTAAATGTTGTACTGTTGTATTGTGTGTTTGTAAACTGTGATATTTTAAGTATGGTTGTATTTTAAATTATATGTTTTAAACCGTTAGGCCTAAAGCAAAAAATTTTAAGCCACTTTTGTATGCATCCGCTATTGTTTTGCGTGGTTTAACTCTGAGTAGGGCACGAGGCCTAACAGTGAATTCAGGATTAAAAATATTGTGTTCCTCGGTCATATCATTTCTATAATGGATTAGACGTAGATCCCTCCAAAGTAGAAGCTGTTCGAGAATGGCCTGTACCTAAGAGCGTAGCAGAGGTTTGGAGTTTCTTAGGTCTCGCAGGTTATTATCGGCGTTTTATAGAGGGATTTTCTTTTATAGAGGGATTTTCCAAGATAGATGTTCCTTTAATGTTGTTGACCAAGAAGGATGTTAAGTACGATTGGTCCCCACGATGCCCATCCAGCTTTGAGAGGTTAAGGCATGCATTGATAGAAGCCCATGTTTTAACGTTGCCATCAGGAAAAGGGAATTTCACGTTCTACACGGATGCATCGATGATAGGATTGGGTGCTGTTTTGATGCAAGATAAGAAAGTAATTTCCTATGCTTCTAGACAGCTGAAGATTCACGAAAAGAATTATCCTACACATGACCTAGAGTTAGCAGCAGTGGTTTTCGCATTGAAGATTTGGAGACAATACCTTTATGGGGAAAAATGCGAAATTTTTACAGACCACAAAAGCCTTAAATATTTCATTACCCAGAAGGAGCTTAACATGAGGCAAATAAGATGGCTCGAACTGGTTAAAGACTACGATTGCGTGATTAGCTATCACCCTGGCAAAGCTAACGTAGTAGAAGATGCACTAAGTAGAAGAGCAGTGGGATTAAATCAGCTTTCAGTTCAATACCATTAGTGATAGAAATTGACATATTTTAGTTGGAGGTAGTTACACAAACTTATGCTGCTAGACTAGCTATTCTTACAATCCAATCTACATTGAAGGATCGAATTAGAGATAGTCAAATGAGGGATGAACAACTACTTAAATGGAAGCAGCAAGATGAAGAAAGAGGTAGAAATCTTTATACTACAGCACAACGAATTGTTAAATACCGGAATAGGTTATGGGTACCGTGAATTAATAATTTGCACAATGAGATTATGAATGAAGCCCATAACACTCCGTATTCAATTCACCTAGGAGGAACGAAGATGTATAAGGATTCACAACAACTGTTTTGGTGGCCAGGAATGAAACGAGATATTTCCAATTTTGTTTCTGAGTGTTTAACATACCAACAAGTAAAAGCAGAGCATCAGAGACCAACGAGGATGTTAAAACCACTCCCCATACCAGTTTGGAAATGGGATAACATAGTGATGGATTTTGTAGTAGTTTTACCAAAGACACTCCATGGTTTTAACTCTATTTGGGTTATTATTGATATATTAACCAAGTCAGCTCACTTATTACCAGTAAATACGACGTGTGATATGAATAAGTATGCTGAACTGTATGTGAAAGAAATAGTGAAACTCCATGGTATTCCAAGTTCTATAGTATTATATCGAGATCCCAGATTCACTTCTATGTTTTGGAAGATCTTACATAAAGCCATGGGAACTAAGTTAACCTTCAGTACAACTTTACATCCACAAACTGATGGACAATTGGAAGTGATTCAAACACTAGAGGATTTACTTCGTGCGTGTACTCTAGACTTTTCAGAAATTTGGGATTCTAAATTGCCCTTAGTTGAGTTAACGTACAACAACAGTTACCAGACTTCAATAGAATAGGCTCCATATGAAGCATTGTATGGAAGAAAGTGTAGATCACCGATACATTGGGATGATGTAGGTGAAAGATCAGAAATAGGACCTGATATTATAGAACAGACTGCAGAAGCTATTAAAAGGATATGATTGAATGAAAATGGCACAAAGTAGACAAAAGAGCTATGCTGATAGCCATCTCCGTGAGTTGAACTTTGAAGTAGGAGATCATGTATTTCTGAAAATAGCACCTATGAAAGGTGTAATGAGATTTGGGTGAAAAGGCAAGCTGAGTCCCAGATACATTGGACCATTTGAGATACTTGAAAGAATCGGGAATTTAGCTTATCTTCTAGCGTTATCTCCATAGTTGTCAGCAGTTCACATGTATTTCATATATCAGCTCTTAAGAAATACATTTCGAATCCTTCGCATATGCTTAGGTACGAGCCTGTCCAGCTTGCACTAGATTTGACCTACGAGAAGCTCCAGTGAAGATTCTTTTGAGAGAGAATCGTAAGTTGAGAAATAATAGTATCCCTATGATTAAGGTTCAGTGGGCAAACCACTCAGAAAGGGAAGCAACCTGGGAAGCCGAAGCTGATATGCGAAATAGCTATACAGATTTGTTTAAGTAAGTAAATTTCGAGGATGAAATTTCTATAAGGAGGGTATAATTGTAATGCCCAGAAACATTTAAGTACACAATTAGAAAGTTTATAGAATTGAGAGATCTATTCGAAATGCAATTGTTAATAAGCTTTTGTATAGTTTCTTTGTCAGATTTGAGGCGCGGTTACAATACCTGTCCAGTCGGTCCAGACAAGCCAACTTATTTCCATTTTTAAAATGGTTTGATTTGCATCTTTTTTTGCTAAAAAATTAGAGTAGCACTTTTGAAGTATTTTTAGCACCTTTGAAAGAAAATGTGTTCAATAATTAGATTTCAGATTTAATTTAAAAGCTACCAAAACACTTCATACATATTTCATTCTCAAATATTTCACTTTCACAAACGGTGCTCTCTGAGAGATCTGATCCGTTGTTTTATTCAACTGCTGGTTTGTGAATCAGCTGTTGGTAGCGAAGTGACGTGTCCTTCTGCGACGTCGTTTTGTTTGGTTTTTCGCTGTTTAGCGATAAGACTCTGCTGGTGTGAGATTTCAGCAGTTGGTTGGGAATATTAGTTGCGTCAACTGATTTTGTCGGTGGAATTTGTTCTTGTTTCTATCATCTGTTGAGAAGTGTATTTAATAGAAGACATGGTCTTCGAATTTGCATGAGATCCCATACTTGGCATTATTTCCCCGATTTCTTTTCTTCGTCCCGAACCCTAAGTCACTGTTTATCGAGGTGGTTTTTCTTCAATTCCCGGCGATTGACGGATCTGTTGGAAGTAAGGGTTGGAGATTTAGACTTCCCTTTCTTCGGTGCATCGTTTGATAGCTCGTTTGGAAGCTGTGGTTGGCTGGAACAGAAACGCGAAATTGCTGCCTCGTTCGTGTGTCGTGTATTTCAGGTAGCACTTCGAATTATTAGATGAGATCTTATCCCTAGCCTTAATTTAAGCTTCCTGTTGAGTTTATTAGGAAGGTTAGTTGTTGGTTGAGCTGTTGCTCCCAAACCGTTAATAGCCGTGACCTCCCATTTAGTTCCTGAGATCTTGTGCGTGTGTTTAGCAGGTGTTGGTCCAGATCTCTCGGGATTGTGTGTGGTAATTGTTTCACAAAATATCGAGGTACAGATTTGAGCTTGTTATAGCTTAGAATTGGCGTGGGATTTAATGTGAGATTGCTGGTATGCTTGCTGTGTGTTCTGTGTTGATCGGCTGTTGCATACATGCATTAATTCACATCATTTAAGATCTCTGTTGTATCGTATCTTGTTGTATTGTTGCTGTTCTGTTCTTACCAGGATGCGAGGGCGAGCGGCAATACCGCACTCTCATCTCCCTGCTGGGATTTGTTAGCCCTCATGCGCCGAGTGGTTAACTACCACAGTTCATGAGTTGGGCAACGGCATGTTGAGTTGTTTGTTGATCGGCTGTTGCATACATGCTATTAATTCACGTCATTTAAGATCTCTGTTGTATCGTATCTTGTTGTATTGTTGCTGTTCTGTTCTTACCAGGATGCGAGGGTGAGCGGCAATACCGCACTCTCATCTCCCTGCTGGGATTTGTTAGCCTCATGCGCCGAGTGGTTAACTACCACAGTTCATGAGTTGGGCAACGGCATGTTGAGTTGTTTGATGCATCTGGTATTCAGGTGTAGTGTAAAGACGAGCGGGTAATTCCCGTATGCTTGTACACACACCAGTGGCCACCATTCGTTGCAGATTTAGTTGAGCTATGTTTGAGTTCCTTCGCTCCTTTCTTCGGTTGAAGCCTTCAGCTGTTGTTCTGTGTCTCATGAATAGCATCTGTATTTTATCTTATGTTGTTTCTTTAGTTGTTTCAGTTGCTCTCCGTACTGGGGTTTGACCCCAATGTCCCTCTGGGGCTCGGTTTGTTTTGTTTGCCTATGTTGTTTTCAGGTATCCCAGGTTTCACAGCTGGTCGTGATTTTAACCCAGCTGGAGGTGCCCCAGGAGATAGTTAGAGTGTCCAAGTTATGTATAGTATTTATATGCACTGGTATCACTGTGGGTGGGATGTCCCGGGTGATGCTTAGACCTATATAGTTGGCAGTATATCAGTATCTGTATTGTTTGTATTGTGCAGTTGTGGTTGTTGTCAGGTACTTGATGCATGTTTATGTTGTACCGTTTTACTTTGGCTTGTAGTCTTGTCTGTTGAGAATTTATAAAACTGGGATATTTTGAGTATTTCCATATTTTAAATTATATTGTCTTTCTGTCAGGCCAAAAGCAAAAATTTTAACCACTTTTTAGTTGCTTCCGCTAGTGTTTGCGTGTTTTATCTCTAATGTGAGCACGAGGCCTGACAGGAAGTCATACTCCCATTCTCCCTTCTACCATACACAACACTTTCAGTTTCATATCCATACAGGAATTGGGAAACCAGTAATGTTTCAGGGATATAGTTAATTGTGTGCTCACAACTTCTTGTGACTCGAATAACACATTCTCCGACCTACATAAGGTATGTAAGTTTCAGAGATCCATTTATGGTCTCAATCAGACATCAAGAAGTTGAAACATGAGGTTTGATGAAATAATTAAGGAATTTGGTTTTATCAAGAACCTGGAGGAATCGTGCGTGTACAAGAAGGCTGTAAGGAAGCTGTTATGTTTCTTATGCATTGCGTTGATAATATTCTGCTCATGGGAATGATGTAGGAATGATGCAGTCAACAAAAGTATGTCTCTTGTCAAGTTTCTGATGAAGGACTTGGTGAAGCATCCTATGTTATGAGAATTCAGATGTATAGGGATACATAGAATATGATGCTCGGACTCACCAAAAAGCGACCTATATCGACACCATACTTAAGAGGTTCTCTATGGAGGAGTCCAAGAGAGCACATCTACCTATGTGTCATGGGGATACTCTATCCAAGTCAATATCTCCACAGAATTACAGGAGATAGGGAAGATGGAACATGTGCCGTATGCATCGGCAATATGTAGCATAATGTATGGTATGAAATCTACTAGGTTCGATGTCACCTATGCTCTGAGCGTCATGAGCAGATAACTAGCAAACCACTGACAAATGTATTTAAATCCCGTGAAAGATATTCTTAAGTGCTTGAGAAGGACTAAGAATATGTTCATGGTCTACAGGGGTGGAGAATTAAAATTTGATCACAACACCCCTCTAGCTTGAAAAGTGATGTGGATGACTCGAAGTCAAACTTTGGATTTCTATTCATGATCAATGGAGGTACTATCTCTTGGAAGAGTTCCAAATAGGACACCATTATAGATTCAAACACTGAGGCTGAATACATTGCAACATTAGCTGTTGCTTGGAGGAAATTTGGATGAGAAATTACGTCCAATATTTGAGCATAATTCCTGAAGGAGTTGGTCCAGTCCTGGTGTACTGCGACAACACGGGTGCCGTTGCTCAAGCATTGGAGCCTAGGTATCATCGGTGATCTAAACGTATACTGAGAAAGTTCCGCATTATCCGGGAAATTGTGGGAAGAGAAGACATCACTGTCGAACGATTCGCCTCCGCAGACAACATCACTGATCCACTTATGAAGCTTTTGGCAGGACCATTGTTTTAAAAACACCGTGAGCCAATTGGACTATGTCTGATGACTAGTTGTTTATAGTGAAAGTGGGAGATTTTTAGAGTATGTGTCCAAATAGCCAACTGTTCGTTCTTAGGGTGGCACAGCAGAATTTAAAACATTATTTTGTTGCACCGGGGACGCTCATACGTACTTAAATTAGGTAATGAATAATAACATCATACATAGGATTTTTAGCTGACTACCTTTGGTGAATTTGCGTCTGGCTCTGACTATTTTAGTTTAAGGGGAGATAGCCCTTCAACGGTTGAATCCCAAGAGACTCCTAATCCGATCCACGATCGGAATCCCAACTCCTCTACTGCATTGCACTAGAAAGCGCATCAGAATGTCATGAGCGGGTATACCACGAAGAACCAAAAACGAAAGGGCCCGACGACCAGCAGCCGCGGTGGCCGATGGCTAGGGGAAGTGTCGCGGCTAGGAGGGAGCTAGCTTAGGGTTAGGATTGATCTTTTTATTACAATTATAGGTGCTTGTTCCAAGTTTACCCCCATTTTCATATATTTATAATAGAATCCATGATCTCAAACTTGGTTCATGGGCCTTGTCAAGCTCAAGCACATTGCACATTAGTTTCGAGTCCATCGTTGTGAGGTTATCATAATCCTGATTAAAGATCAGATATCGCCGATGCGTTCAGTATATAAAACTGTTGATTCAATAGCCATGATGTCAGGACCAGTGCTCTTTATCAAGAGTTAAACACACAATTAACCATAAACTACGGAAGTACTTAAAATTGGATTAAAATTTTTGATTTTTTGGGCCTAAAAAGAAAATAACGATTTAAAATATGCAAAACTCAAAATATAGAAACTAGTCCATGACTCGGACTTAACGAGAGAAAAGTTCATTAAAACTATCTTTCAAACACATGTAGTGCTGGTCCTTCTCCAAAATCATGCAAAAACCAAGAAATAAACAACATCTAATCTCTCAGATAAAAGTATATAAAAAAGTATACAACAAACATCGAATCATCAAATGCCAACAACTATGTAGGTGAAACGTACCAAACTCTAGAATTCTTTTTTTGAATTAAAGTGCGGAATGAACATTCTATAAAGTGTTATTCGACCATTAAAAAAATCTTTCCTCAACGTAACTATAAAAGTATAAATACTGATCAGATCCGAAAACCTTGGCTCTGATACCACTGTTGGGGAACCACGGCGGATCCGGATCACGCCTCCCGGCGAGGCAGCGGAAGAACAAAAGTTGCCAGGAGACGATCAATACAATTTCAATAATTCAACAGGCTATGAAATTCATAGGGCGTTTAGATGACTACCTTGCTGGCAACTCGTGCCTGGCTCCGACCAGTTTCTCGAGGAAACCGGCACTTCACGGTAGATTGCGGTAGACTACGTTAATCAGGTCCACGACCGGATACGAGACTCCTTCGTAAGCCTGCACTAGAAGGCCTGACGAGATCGGCGCGGACGGATTCTCCTCGTCAAGTTGGCCGGAACAAATTCCGGCGGCACGTGGCGGCGGCGGTGGCGCACAAGGGCGACGGCGGCGGCGGCTTATGAGAGGAGGGAAGGGGGCGGCCACTTTTAGGGTTAGGGTTTAGAGTGTTGTTTCAAGTTATGAGTTAATTAGTCTAAGTCTACCTTAAGTAGACTTGGTGATAGGTTTGGATCCGGCACAACGGGCCCGGATCCAACGGATGAACATTCAGTTCATCTCCATCATCGAGACTTCATCGTAAATCCGATCGCCGATCAGATTGGACCGATCGACCCATTTTCCAAAACTGAATACTATGATCTGAAAAACCATTATTCAGAACCCCAGTGCAAAATGACCATTTTGCACCTCAACATCGGCAAATCACGATTTGACCTCTGTTGACTTTTAGGATGTCGCACTTCCCAAAATCCTCTTCGCATGCTCAACACATTGAGCTGATTATCCGTGCGGGAATATCGAATCCAGTACTTGTGTGACCCTCAATGGTTCAGGGATACAGCTAGCCGCGGGCCCACAACCATTGCGAATCCGGAATCACAATTCCGGACTTGCCCATCGGATCATGGTAAGAGCGTCTAGAAACATCGCCCCATGATACCCTAGGTATCACTGATAGTGCCTGCAAGAACCAGTTGGTCGTGGGTAGCGTACAGTACGGTCCTTTCAATCCATATATCCCGATCAGATCAACGATCATTGATAAATCGAGAGTCGCTATAGATCCGATAGCTATGCATACATCTTGGAGATTGAATAGTGACATCACGAGTATAACTAGGTAAACCCATTTACCTAAAACACTTCTAGTACTCTGGCCAATGATTTATACACTATTATCCCCTTAGATAGCATAGGATATCCACGTATGTCTGTGAGAGATGAATCCTCGACAACGATGCATCGACTCCTACATGCATCGGGGTCTCACCCAATCCCGCCGCCTTATGACCCCAAGTGAGTCGGCAAACGAGTCAAAGTGAGACTCCTATCATGTAGAGTCTCAATGACGTTTCGTGTCGTGAGGACTAATCAGTACAACCAAGAACTCGGACTTATCCACTCGACAAATGGTAACCACTTGAAAAGTCCGAACGAGGGTAGTTCGATAGATCACCGGGTCACTATCAATCTGCATGCTCAGAACATCACAATGTTCCCTACCAATGAAACAAGGTACTTCGCATCGCAGATACTAGTCTCGACAACGAAGTCCCGAGCAACACAGATCTCACACCTGAACGGAAGGCCAAATCCGACGCTTATGCTAACAGACTACAGAAGGGAGATGTCTCTCGATCCACTTCCAGCTAATCCCAAGTCTACGAAGGAGGTATGAGAAGAATCTCCTTGACAAGAGGAGTCCAACGCTACCACTATTGTCTCCGTCAAAGCTATCTACCATCAGCGATCGGAGGAGATAGGGTTTGGTGAAAAGTAGCTAGGGTATCGCGACAGAGTTTGCTCACGGGAAATATTACTATGTGTCGGGGAACAATACAGGGAAACGAAGACCAAGTTCTCTTAAATACAGCTCAAATCTACTCAAATCTGATGAACAGTTCCCACCGACAACTTAAGTCTCAAAGCTAATTTCCCAATCAGATCTGAATCTCACAATAGATCTGGCTCTATGCCAAAACTGATCCTAACTCAACAAGACGACGTCGCACAGAGTCCTCTCTCGCATCTGGACACTTCTCCCGCTACTCAAATCTGAAATTCTAACCAGCATTGCAACACTCTGACCCTATCGAAATTTGAAGACCAACGCTTCAAATCTGAATCTCGCCCGCTAAACCAAAACGCTGTCATTCCAACTAATCCAAACGACGTAGTTTAGCTACTCGCAGCTGAAACAAGCCAGCGCACTCTCTTCTGCTCAGCAGCAACAGATCTCGCTTCGACTGCTGAATGCGATCACTCAGCGATTACCCATGCTAACTTCTGAACAGATCTCAAGCCAAAACTCTAACTCTCCAGACTTGATCCAAGGACTAAAACAAAACCCGATAGCTTCTTCAAGCACATCGACACAAAGCTGATCTCAATAAAACCCGATTAAATAACTCAATTAATCTCATCAGCTTTTCGGGTCTCACACTGGAGACTTTTGTGGTCGGTATACACAACAAACTGCTCGCCATACAAATAGTGGAGCCAAATCTTCAAGGCAAAGACCACTGCTGCCAACTCCAAATCATGAACTGGGTATCGAGTCTAATGCGATTTCAATGGACGAGAAGCATATGCAATGACTCGACCATTCTGCTTCAACACACAACCCAATCAATTCAACGAGAGCTTTTCGGGTCTCACATCTCTTTCCCACTAAAACAGGATTTCGTCCTCGAAATCAAACAGCTCTAGATCAAGAATTCAAGATAACTGGGGAAAAGAACTTAAGCAAACATCTACAGGGAAATAACAAAGAACCAACTACAGGAATTTACTACAACACTCATTCAAACAGAGGCGGCCACTCACGCTGCATCTTTTCTTCCAATTCCCAAATAGCTTATTCTCTACCATGTTTGCTCCACTGAACCATTACTAAGGGAATGGTCTTATTCATCAGCTGTTTCTCTTTTCTATCCAAGATCTGCAATGGATATTCAACATAACTCAAGGTCCGATCTAACTCTACCTCGTCAGTTCTCAACACATGCAAGGGAGCTGGCTCATACTTCCTCAACATCGAAACATGAAACACATCATGTAAGGAAGACAAATCTGGTGGCAACAGCAAACGATATGCCAAAGGGACAATCTTCTTAGCTATCTCATAAGGACCAACATAACGAGGAGCTAACTTTCCCTTGAGACCAAATCCCATAACACTGCGGAAAGGAGAAACCTTAAGGAAAACTAGATCACCAACCTCAAATTCTAAAGGCCTACACCTCTTATTCGCATAACTAGCTTTGCGATCTTGTGAAGCTTTCATTCGCTGGCGAATCAAATCCACCTGATCTCTCATCTGCTGCACAAACTATGGAGAAGATAGATGCTTCTCCCCCACTTCTTCACAACATACTGGCGATCTGCACTTTCTGCCATACAAAGCCTCAAATGGCGCCATTCCAATCGTGACCTGATAGCTGTTATTGTAGGAAAACTCAACTAAAGACAACGAGTCTTTCCAGCTACCACTAAAGTCCATCATAACAGCTATCAACATATCCTCTAAAATCTGGATAGTTCTCTCTATTTGGCCATCTGTCTGGGGTGATACGCTGTACTCATAGCCAATATACTACCCAAAGCTGTCTGTAAACTCTTCCAAAACTTGGAAGTAAATCGAGGATCATGATATGAAACAATCTAAACTGGCACACCATGCAAACGCACCACAAAATCTACGTATAGCTTCGCAATATTCTTCAAAGAATGAGTCATGCTGTATGGAATGAAGTGCGCAGACTTCGACAATCTGTCTACAACAACCCAAACCGCATCACAACCTCTGCTGGAACGAGGCAAATGCGTGACAAAATCAATAGCTATGTGCTCCCAATTACGTTGGGGCACCTCTAAGCTTTGCAACAAACCACCATGTCTCATCCTCTCAGCCTTGACTTGTTGACAATTCAGACATCGGGCTACAAAATCAGCAACATCACTCTTCAAACCTACCCACTAGTAATGCTGCTTCAAGGCATGATACATCTTCCTTGCACCAGGATGGACCCTGTATCTACTGCAATGCTCTTCTCGCAAGATATTCCTTCATATCAACAAGATTTGGCACAACCAGCCTGCCACAAAATGCTTAGATCTGCTCATGGACCTTCGAAATCTGCATCGAAGCCAGCATCGCCACTCGAGCCTTTCTGCTCAATGCATCTGCAACTACATTCATCTTCACAGGCTGATATTTGATCTCACAATCAAAATCCTTAAGCAGATCCATCCATCTACGCTGTCTCATATTCAAATCTGACTGAGAAAACAATACTGAAGACTCTTGTGGTCGGAGTACACCACAAACTGCTCACCATATAGGTAGTGGCGCCAAATCTTCAAAGAAAAAACCACTGTTGCTAACTCCAAATCATGAACTAGGTTACGAGTCTCATGCGGTTTCAACTGACGAGAGGCATACACAATGATTTGACCATTCTGCATCAACACACAACCCAATCCATTAATGGAAGCATCTGAACAAACAACAAAACCACCTGAACCACACGGCAGAGCTAACACAGGCGCGGTAGTTAGCTTCTCCTTGAGCAATTGAAAACTATTCTCGCATTGTTCAGTCCACACAAACCTCTTGTCTTTCTGAGTCAACTGCATCATTGTCTTAGCTATACTAGAGAATCCTTCTATAAACTGCCGATAATAGCCAGCCAAACCCAAGAAACTACGAATCTCAGGAACATTATTGGGATGCTCCAAGTTAATCACTGCCTCAACCTTAATGGGATCCACATAATACCATCAACGGAAATCACATGACCCAGAAACACAACTCGGTCTAACCAAAACTCGCACTTGGAGAACTTAGCATACATATGCGAGTCTCGAAGCTTCTGAAGAACCAACTTCAAATGCTCTTTGTGCTGCAACGGAGTCTTAGAGTACACCAAAATGTCATCGATAAACACTATCACAAATTGATCGTTGAAATCTCTAAAGACTATTTATCAAGTCCATGAAAACTGCGGGAGAATTTTTCAACCCAAAAGGCATAACTAAAAACTCATAATGCCCATGCCTTGTACGAAACACAGTCTTCTCAACATCCTGATCATGGATGCGCAACTGATGGTACCACGAACGAAGATCGATCTTAAGAAACACAGCAGAACCCTGAAGCTGGTCAAACAAAACATCGATCCTAGGCAAAGGGAACTTATTCTTCACTGTCGGCTTATTCAACTGCCTAAAGTCGATGCACATCCTCATCGACCCGTCCTTATTCTTAACAAACAAGATAGGCGCTCCCCACGGGGGCATGCTAGGCCTAATGAAACTCTTCTCCAGCAAATCACTAAGTTGAACCTTAATCTCCCTCAATTCAGCAGGCGCTAAACTATACGGAGCTCTCGAAATCGGGGCTGTACGAGGTACCAACTCATGCTGAAGTCTATCTCCCTCCTCGGAGGAAAACCAGGAATCTCCTCAGGAAACACATCCGGAAAATGTCGAACCACGGGAACCCTACTAAGCTCTACGCTCGAAGAAGAAGATGCATCTAAGGCATAGATCATACAACCAGCATTCTCTAGCGACAACAAGCTAAACATCTCCATCGTAGAGTCTAAAGGAATCTTCGACTGGGAATTTTGGCCGTATAAATTCCATTTCTCGCCAGACTGGGGCCTAAATCGCACAACGCAATGAAAACTATCCACAGTGGTCCTATAGATAGACAACACGTCCATTCCCACGATACAATCAAAATCACACATCACTAGCCCGATCAGGTGGGCTAACAACACACTCTCGCCAAACCTAAGAACTCCATTCAAAATCTCTTGAGAAAACAAGCTAGCGCCGGCAGGAGTCGCTACAGACACAAAATCACACAAATATGTGGTACGGAAACCATGCTCTACCACAAATGCATCAGCAATATTTT
Organism: Dorcoceras hygrometricum; assembly: GCA_001598015.1. Taxonomy (NCBI): domain Eukaryota; kingdom Viridiplantae; phylum Streptophyta; class Magnoliopsida; order Lamiales; family Gesneriaceae; genus Dorcoceras; species Dorcoceras hygrometricum. The sequence continues at coordinate 18,718 of KV019089.1, read as the reverse complement.
CCCACCAGCTGGAGTATTTTCAATATTGACGGAGATTTTTTCCACTCTGTTTGGAGAATGCTTGGTACCATTGGAAAGCTCTATTTAAATCCGACATTTCTAGTCAATTTCATGACCTGAGGTGGTTGGAGGAGAGAGATCGACGTCATTTTAGGTGCACGGTTTTTTGAAGATCCCAGATGATTGGCTCAACCATTTTTGGTCGTCGTTTGTTGTAAATTGTATCCCTTCTCCTTGGCTTCATTTTGATACAAGAATCATTATTTTGGTGTTCATTTGAGAAATTTATGAGCACGGGGCCTGACACCACTTCGATTGTTGTTGACTGCTTCCGTTGGTCTCCTAAGTTGGTGCCTGATATCATTTGATACCAGACATGCATTGCAAATCATATATCATATTTTATTTTAATTTTTTTGCTGTTTTATTCTATTCTCCGTACTGGATATGACCCCGTCTCTTTCGGGCTGTTTTGGCCGTGTTGGTAACCATTGCAGGTCGTCTAGTGCTGCACTAGGTGGAGCAACAACTAGTGAGCCCCTTAGGGAGTCCATAGAGTGTCCCAGATAATGTATATATATATATATATATATTATACTACATTTACATATTATCAAGTCATTCACAAAGGGATGCCTTGTGTAGCTGTTAGTATTTGATGATTCTATGTTTGTGGTATACTGTTTTTATATAAACTGTTGTTATCTGGAGATTGGATATCAGGCCCGGTGCTCTAAATCAGATATTAATTACTCAATTAATTTTAATTACACGAAAGCGTAAAATATGGGTTTAAAATTTTTGTTTCGGCGAACTGAGATCATCTCTTAAAATACGAATATAATCAAAGTACGGGTTTTAACTCAAAAATCCAAACAAAGACAATAGCAAAACATATTAAAGTATGCGTCAAATACAGATCCCTAAATACAATATCCACGCAGGGCATCACCTGGTTTATTTATTCAATACATAATATATATAACTGGGACTCAAAATGGGGATCTACCAGCCAAAGCTCCACTCAGTCCAGCTGGATTACGTGAAGATCCTGCAAAGGCCAACACAGATCAATGCAGCCCAGGAAGGAAAAATAAACGAGGTCAAACCTCAGTACGAAGAGCATCGATAAAGCAACAATCATATCATACATGAAATATTTTGAACATGTAATGCATGAGGGCTACCAAGAATCATCGGTAAGCAAAGAACAACGACTCAAATGTGCAATAAAATCTCAATCATCAATCAGAATCCAAATCACAACGACTGAGCTGGCTATCACGGCTCAGCGACGACATTGGATTCTCATCACGGCGACTCAGTCGACAAATAGCAACTCAGTGATTATCAGATCTCAAAGAAACAGGCTCAATATGCTATGCATGAATGTCAAGTAAAATCATACTCACAACAATGCAGAAAATTCACATGCATAGGCAATTAAGCATACAAATCACAACATCTCACACACGAATAGATAAATTATCAGGCTGAAATTAAAGTTGCTAGTATGAGCTCACTCGTACCTCAATCTCACACGGCTACTCTCTCATCAGATCGCACGAGGACAAGAACACAGCACCAACAGCCCGTGCAATTCTACTTCCCTACCAGCTCACGACGAACTCAATAGAATGGCTCGAACCATCACGTAGCCACAACCTGCTCAACCATACCTAAACTGCTCAGGGATAATTTCAACAGAACAGAGCTGGGAGCTAACAACACACCCAGCTCAAACCGAAACCTCAAAAACGATAACCAGCTCTAATAGAAACGTAAAAACTAACCAACTCTTACCCAACAGCTCAAACGAAACGGAAGAACTATCGACTGGAAATCGGGAAGATGTTCGAACTCTTAAACCACATCGTACCCACTCGACAAGTCGACCCAAGCTACAAAGTGGTATAAAATGAAATGTCTGGGAGAGAGGAACCCAGCGTCACTAGCCTTGCTCCAAACGGCGGCATAAATCTATGACAATCGAAAGAAATAGGGTACGATGAATAGTATCGAAGGCTCTCTAGAAAGAAGATAGGGAATATCGGGTCTGAAAATTGGCTAAGTGTTGTTCGACACTTATATTTATTCTCCCAGTAAACGTTATAGTGAAAGTCAACCAGCTCAGATCTTAGCACTACACCAGATCTGACTCCTCTACGCTATACCAACTCGCGACCACCAAACGACATCGCACAGGAGTCCAGCTCAGAACAAACAGATCACACGTATCCAACGTACAACTCAGAACACACGCACAGATCAGCTCTTGGATACAACAGATCACGCCACGTCGACAAATCACATTTTGTATCAGTTCCCGTACACCTATCAGCTTGCGTAGCCAACAGATCACACTGGTCAACTCCAGCAACCAATGTCTAAGCTGATGTCCAAATGACGCCGCGTCGTCTCCAGCTCGAGACAAACAGATTACGCATACGTAGACCAGCTCTTGCCTATCTGGAAAACATAAACCGTACCGGTCTACACCAAATCATGAACCGGGTCGGTCCACACAGTACCACCCTCTAGCTCACCTGTAAGACGTTTTTCATCCCTTTGCTAATCCAACAGCTCAGAGCTGTTCCGTCCCAAAACATCTCGTGCTAGGGATAGTAGAACAGATCACGCATTGGAAACTTACACGTACTGGGAATTCTCTCTAAAGCTGGAACCTTCACAACCCTTGTCCAAATTGGAAAATCACCATCAGCTCAGACCAATTCTCCTAAACTAAATACCTGACAGTTCACGTCTCCATTGTTTAATCCTTATCCAACAGCTTACACGATTAATTGTTGTTTCATCTAATATGCTCATAATATGCCACTAAATAAATCGGTTAATTATAGTCCTCACATTCTCCCCACCTTCAAAGATTTCGTCCTCGAAATCAAATGACAAGCACAGATCCAAAACTAGAGAAAACCAGAGAAACACCAAAAATAAAATACGTAGCATTCCAGCATGTCTCAATTTTTAACAATATCACTCACCAAGGTACAAAAAACAACTCAAAACACAATTCAGAAAACTATGAGATTACCTGGATCAATAATACATATGCTCAAATGGATGAGGCCGCTCTTGTCTCATGTTTACTTAAACTTCCAGGTAGCTTCTTTTTGGCCATGCTTGCTTCATTGTACAACCACCAACGGAATAGTCTTGTTTCTCAATTGTTTTTCCTTCCTCTCTAGAATCTGCATTGGATATTCAATATAACTCAGGTTTGAATCCAACTCAACTTCATCAGTCCTCAGCACATGGGACGGATCTGGCTCATATTTTCTCAACATTGATACATCACATCATGCATTGCTGCTAACTCAACAGGCAGTTGCAATCGATATGACAAGGATCCAATCCTCTCAATGGGCCAACGAATCTTGGAGCCAAATTACCCTTAAGCCTGAATCTCATCACGCTCTTGAATGGAGAATTTCAGAAACACTCGATCGCCAACCTGAAATTCCAAAGGCCTTTGCCTCTTGTTAGCATAGCTAGCTTGACGATCTTGTGCAGCCTTCATTCTGCTTCGAATCAGCTCAACCTTATCCTTCATATGCTGCACAAACTCAGGGGTAGATAGTTGTTTCTCACCAATTTCTTCCCAAAAAATCGGCGATCTACACTTTCGACCGTATAAATCCTTGAATGGTGCCATCCCGATGGTCACTTGGTTGCTATTATCGTACGAAAATTCTACCAGGGATAAAGAATCCTGCCAGCTACCACTGAAATCCATCACAATAGCTCGCAGCATATCCTCCAAAATATGAATAGTTCTCTCGGATTGGCCATATTTCTACGGGTGATAAGCTGTACTCATAGCCAATCTCGAACTCATCGCTGCTTGTAAGCTCTTCCAAAATTGGGAAGTGAATCTTGGATCTCTATCAAACACTATCGAAACCGGCACTCCATGCAATCTAACCACATGATCAACGTACAATCTCACCATCTTCTTCATAGAACATCTGACATCATAGGGAATGAAATGGGCTGACTTCGAAATCATGTCAATAACCACCCAAATCGCATCACATCCCCTGTTGGAACGAGGTAAATGAGTCACAAACTCCATGGAGACAGCTCCCAATTACATTGAGACACTTCTAAACTCTGCAACAATCCACCAGGTCTTATCTTCTCGGCCTTGACCTTTTGGCAGTTCAAACATCGAGCTAAAAGTCCAGAAAAATCATTCCTCATACCTTCCCACCAGTAGTGCGACTTCATGGTATGATACATCTTTTTATCGCCCGGATGCACACTATAACGACTGAAATGTGCCTCATTCAAGATGGTTTCTCTCAAATCGATCAGGTTTGGAACTACCAGTCTACCACGAAATCTCAGGCATCCATAGGAAGCAACAGTAAAATATCCCGACTGACCATTCTGGCCTTTTATCTTCAACTCATGGATGTACGGGTCAGTCCTCTGGCTTCTCTAATGTCTGCCATAATCTGTGATTCAACATGAAAGGAAGAAACTACGAAGTACTAATCATCTGGCTGAAAAATCCATCCAAAGGTCCCCAAATGCTCATGGACTCTGGATATATTCAACAACGTTAACATTGCAGGTTGGTATTTCCTACTCAAGACATCTGCTACTAAATTCATTCTCCCAGACTGATACTGAATCTCACAATCTAAATCATTGAGCAACTCCATCCAACGACGTTGTCTCATATTCAGATCTGACTGAGTGAAGATATAATTCAATGTGGTATGTGTACACCACAAACTGCTGGCCATACAAATAATGACGCCAAATCTTCAGGGCAAAGACAATGGCATCCAAATCTAAATCGTGAACGGGGTATCTCGTCTCATGGGGTTTCAATTGTCGAGAAGCATAGGCTATCACACGCCCGTTCTGCATCAATACATAGCCCAAACCACTCAGAGAAGCATCGGAACTAACCACAAAATCTCCATATCCCGAAGGTAAAGCCAACACAGGAGCAGTAGTCAATTTCTCCTTAAGTAACTGAAAACTCGACTCACACTCGTCTGTCCAAACAAATTTTCTATCCTTCTGGGTCAACTGCATCATCGGCTTGGCTATTGAAGAAAAACCCTCAATAAAACGTCTGTAATAGCCAGCCAAACCTCAGAAACTACGGATCTCAGAAACGTTACTAGGTCGCTCCCAGTTAAGAACTGCTTCGACTTTACTAGGATCCACCGAAATACCTTGTGCAGATATGACATGACCCGGTAAAGCCAACACAGGAGCAGTAGTCAATTTCTCCTTAAGTAACTGAAAACTCGACTCACACTCGTCTGTCCAAACAAATTTTCTTTCCTTCTGGGTCAACTGCGTCATCGGCTTGGCTATTGAAGAAAAACCCTCAATAAAACGTCTGTAATAGCCAGCCAAACCTCAGAAACTACGGATCTCAGAAACATTACTAGGTCGCTCCCAGTTAAGAACTGCTTCGACTTTACTAGGATCCACCGAAATACCTTGTGCAGATATGACATGACCCAAAAAGATTACCTTATCTAACCAAAATTCACACTTACTGAACTTTGCATAGAGCTGTGAGTATCTTAGTTTCTGCAACACCAGCCTCAAGTGCTCCTTATGCTCTCTATAGCTCATTGAGTACACCAGAATGTCGTCTATGAAGACAATCATGAAATGATCGATATACTCACTAAAGATACAATTCATCAAATCCATGAAGACAGCGGGGGCATTCGTCAATCCAAACGGCATCACAATAAACTCATAATGCCCGTATCTAGTTCGGAAAGCCGTCTTCACCACATCAGCGTCTCTAATCCGCAACTGATGATAACCAGATCGCAGATCAATCTTGGAGTATACTGCCGATACTTGCAGCTGATCAAACAGATCATAAATTCAAAGGCTCTCTAGAAAGAAGATAGGGAATATCGGGTCTGAAAATTGGCTAAGTGTTGTTCGACACTTATATTTATTCTCTCAGTCAACGCTACAGTGAAAGTCAACCAGCTCAGATCTTAGCACTACACCAGATCTGACTCATCTACGCTATAACAACTCACGACCACCAAACGACGTCGCACAGGAGTCCAACTCAAAACAAACAGATCACACGAATCCAGCGTACAGCTCAGAACACACGCACAGAATAGATCTTGGATACAACAGATCACGCCATTTCGACATATCACCTTTGCGTATCAGTTCCCATACACCTATCAGCTCGCGCAACCAACAGATCACACTGGTCAACTCCAGCAACCAACGTCTAATCTGTCGTCGCCAAACGACGTCGCGACCAACGTCTAAGCTGACATCACCAAACGACATCGCGTCGTATCCAGCTCGGGACAAACAGATTATGCATATGTAGAGCAACTCTTGCCTAATCTGGAAAACATAAATCGTACCGGTCTACACCAAATCATGAACCGGGCCGATCCACACAGTACCACCCACTCGCTTACCTGTAAGCCATTTTCCATCCCTTCGCTAATCCAAAAGCTCAGAGCTGTTCCGTCCCAAAATAGCTCGCGCTAGGGATAGTAGAACAGATCACACAATGGACAGATTACACGTACTGGGCATTTCTTTCCAAAGCTAGAACCTTCACAGCCCTTGTCCAAATCGAAAAATCACCATCAGCTCAGACCAATTCTCCTAAACCAAATACCCAACAATTCACGTCTCCCTTGGTTAATCCTTATCCAACAGCTTACACGATTAATCTTGTTGATTCCTCTAATCTGCTTATAATATGCCACTAATTAAATCGGTTAATTACAGTCCTCACATTGGATCTTGTTTTATTCATGGATTTTGCATGGATTGTGAGCTAGTAGCACTGCATGTGTTTGAAATATGATTAAAGGACTTTTCTTTTGTTATATCCGAGTGATGGGCTAGTTTCTATATTTTGACTATTCAAATATTTTAAATCGCTATTTTCTTTTCATGCCCGAGAAAGCAAAAATTTTAACATACTTTTAAGTACTTCCGCATTTTGTGATTAGTTGCGTGTTTAACTCTTGTTTAAGAGCACGGTCCTGATAGACTGAATAGAAGAAGTTCAAACTGATTTGTTTAACATGTCAAAATTTTAGTTCAAAGCAGTTAATGATCATAAATAGGTTCACCTAACCTTGTACAGAAGACTTTTGTAACGGCTAGAAACTTGTGTCCAATGTTAATATCAGTACAGATGCTATAAATAAACATGAACTAAATCTGAAGAACAATAATACACAAGAAAGAGAAGGTTGCATTGGTGTACAGAGTGCGAGTACGGACGAGAAATGAGAAACCAGTTGTGCAGCAGTAGGGATCGTTGATATGATTGAAGATCATTAGATAGATGACAGTGTGTGATGATAGATGAGAGTATACATTGTAATACATTAAATCCTCTCACACACACATTCACTCACATATATTGAAAGCTGAGCAAAATATATTATATGAGTGAATTTCAATCAAATACACAAATGTTTTCTTAGCACAAAGATGTTAAACTTAGTTTATGTAGTCTTGGCACAGAGACGTTAAACAAGTGCGGAGTGATGAGTCTAGGAGTTTCAATTTAGGCAGTGTGTTAAGTCCCAGCTGAAGTGGGTTTATACGATCTGATGTATGAATGAAAGCCTTCTAGTGAAGCCTTCCAATTCAGAGGAGGGGGAGATATAGAAGCGGTCTCTTGAACTTCCATAAACAAATATGCTTGAGTAATTTCATTACAGCTTTGATTTCATGCATGCTTTAAACTATTTTAAACTAAATTCAGAGAGTATGTAGAGTATTTTTCCTCTGGGTATTTCAAACCAAACTCTACTTATGTCAGGCCTCGTGCTCTACGGAGTTAAATCACGCAAAACAATAGCGGAAGCATACAAAAAGTTGTTTAAAATTTCGCTTTAGGCCTGACGGTTTAAAACTTATAATTTAAAATAAACGATACTTAAAATATCCCAGTTTACAAACACACAATACAACAGTACATCATTTAAACAAATACAAATACCAGTACTACAACTGATAACACAATCTCACAAGCACAAGGAATTCCCCGGCTAACAGTACTAGTACATATATGTTATACGCTAATTGGGACACTCTATCCACCTCCTGGGGCACCTCCAGCTGGGTCAAAGCCACGACCAGCAGAGAAACCTGGGAAACCTGAAAACACATAAAGGCAACAATACACCAGCCCCAGAGGGACATCAGGGTCAAACCCTAGTACGGAGAGCAATACAAACAGCATAAGGAAAGCAACAGATAAATATGCAAATGCTATGCAAGGGATCAAGGCTGCAACCGAAAACAGGGAGCCAAAGGATCTGGACAAGAGCTCAACATCAAGATCTGATCAAAGGAAAGACAATCAGTGGTCACGGGTATACTGAGCACATGGGAGCTACCCACTCGTCTCCAGTACACCATACAAGATGCTAAACAAACAGCTCCACCTGCTGTTTCCCACTCATGAGATGTGGGAGCTACCCACTCCGCTCATAGCATCTAACAAACCCAGCAGGGAGATGAGGTACGGGAGTTACCCGCTCAGCCTCCGAGGTATACGGGAACCACCCGCTCGTCCTTGAACATAACATCCTGGTACTCTCAAATCAACAGAATAGGTACAGCTAGCAAAACAGAGCTCAACAGGATAATGTGTGTATGCAAATGCAACAGCTGATATCATAACAATGCACAAACGATAACAGCACAGAGCATACACAGCAAAGCACATAATCCATGCTCAATCCTAAGCTGTAAACAAGCTCACATCCGTACCTCAATTCTCAGTGCAACAATTACTACAGTAGATTTCCACAATGACGTCCCGAGCACACAGATCTGCCACCTGCTCAACGGTAACACACAATTCCTCAGGGACCGTAGCACAGAACACAGCAGCTGGGAGTTACAAATTCCACCAGCGCTTATCCTACTCTATAACTCAACAGAAAGCTCTAAACAAAGCTTAAAGGTAGGAACTTTACTAACCCCAAGAAGCTAGGAGCGAAATCCTACGCTTATGCTAACAGACTACACAAGGGAGATGTCTTCGCACACCTCTCCATCTTCAAGAAAACGTTCGAAACAATATCCAAACGAAGCGTCTCAGCAAGAGGAGTCCAACGCTACCACTCTTACTCTCATCGGAGCTTCCTACCGCCGGCAATCGAAGAAGATAAGATTCGGTGAACAGTAGCTAGGGTATTGCAACTGAAATTGGAAATCGGGAAATATTCTAAGTGTCGGGAACAATAATACAAGGCAACGAAGACCAAGTACCTTATACTCAAATCTGTCCAAGACCGCTGAACATATCTCACCGACAACTTAAGATATCGCAACTAATATTCCCGCTCGCAAACAGATATTGCAACAGATCTCTCTCTAGGCCAGAACAGATCTCTACTAACTCAAAACTGTTGAACACTAACCAACATATGTTAGCAACGCTACAAAGATCTCTCACACAGCTGACTCTAACGCAACTCACAGCTGAGTCTTCTTCGCTAATCCAAAACGCTGTCGTTCCAACTAATCCAAACGACGACGTAAAACTACTCACTACCGAAACACGCTAACGCGCTCTCTACTGCTCAGCGTCAGCAGATCTCGCTACAACTGCTGAACACAACCACTCAACGACCATTGCTGACGTCACCACTGCTGAACGCCAACATTCAGCGATGACCCGCGCTAACTGCTGAACAGATTCCGCGCCAAACTCAATTCTCCAGAACTGTTCTAAGGACTAAAAACAAAACCCGATAGCTTATCCAAGCTCATCAACGCAAAGCTGATCTTAATGAAACCCGATTAATTAACTCAATTAATCTTATTAGCTTTTGGTTCTCACATCTCTCCACTAAAACAGGATATCGTCCTCGAAATCAATCAACTCCAAAACAAGAGTTCAAGATAACTGGGGAAAGAAACACAAGTAACCAACTGCTGGAACAAAAGCAACATCTACTCAAATAGATGCGGCCACTCACGCTGCATCTTCTCTTCCATTTCCCAAGTAGCTTCTTCTCTACTGTGCTTGCTAAACTGAACCATCACTAAGGGAATGGTTTTGTTCCTCAGCTGTTTCTCTTTTCTATCCAAGATCTGCAAGGGATATTGAACATAGCTCAAAGTCCGATCTAACTCCACCTCGTCAGTTTCTCAACACATGCGAGGGATCCGGCTCATACTTCCTCAACATCGAAACATGAAACACATCATGTAAGGAGGACAAATCTGGTGGAAACAACAGCCGATAAGCCAAAGTACCAATCCTCTCTAAGATCTCATAAGGACCAACATAACGAGGAGATAACTTTCCCTTGAGACCAAATCTCATAACATTCGGAAAGGAGAAACCTTAAGGAAAACTAGATCACCAACCTCAAATTCTAAAGGCCTACGCCTCTTATTCGCATAACTGTCTTGGCGATCTTGAGCAACTTTCATTCTCTGGCGAATCAAGTCCACTTGATCTCTCATCTGCTACACAAACTCTGTGGAATACAGCTGCTTCTCCCCCACTTCTTCCCAACACACTGGCGATCTACACTTCCTGCCATACAAAGCTTCAAATGGTGCCATTCCAATCGTGACCTGTTAGCTGTACATAAAACTCAACCAAAGCCAACGAGTCTTGCCAGCTACCACTAAAATCCATCACAACATCTCTCAACATATATTCTAAAATCTGGATATTTCTCTCCGATTGGCCATATGTTTGGGGGTGATATGCTGTACTCATAGCCAATCTAGTTCCCAAAGCTTTTTGCAAACTCTTGCAAAACCTAGAAGTAAATCGAGGATCACGATCTGAAACAATCGAAAATGGCACACCATGCAAACGCACCAAAAAATCTATGCACAGCTTCGCCATCTTCTTCAAAGAATAGCTCATGTTGTAGGGAATGAAGTGCGCAAACTTCGACAATCTGTCTATCACAACCCACACAGCATCACAACCTCTGCTGGAACGGGGCAAATGCATGACAAAATCCATAGCTATGTGCTCCCAATTCCATTGGGGCACTTCTAAGCTATGCAACAAACCACCAGGTCTCATCCTCTCTGCCTTGACTTGCTGACAATTCAGACATCGCCCTACAAAATCAGCAACATAACTCTTCAAAACTGCCCACCAGTAATGCTGCTTCAAGGCATAATACATCTTCCTTGCACCAAGATGGACACTGAATCTAATGCAGTGCGCTTCTCGCAAGATCTCTTATTTCAAATCAATTAGATTTGGCGCAACAAGCCTGCCACGAAACCTCAAACAACCATCAGAAGAGACAGTATAGTCTTCCAATTGTCCATCTCTCACCTTCAGCTTCAACTCATGGATGGATGGATCAGTCCTCTGAGCTGCTCTAATGTTAGCAACAATCCATGGCTCAACTTGAAAAGAAGACACCACAACATAATCCTCAGCGGGGTAAAACCTCCAAACAGTAGTGCTAAGATGCTCATGGACCTTCGAAATATACATCGAAGCCAGCATCGCCACTTGAGCCTTTCTGCTCAATGCATCAGCAACTACATTCATCTTCCCAGGCTTGTATTTGATCTCACAATCAAAATCCTTTAGCAGCTCCATCCATCTACGTTGTCTCATATTCAAATCTGACTGAGAAAACAGATACTGAAGACTCTTGTGGTCGGAGTACACCACAAATTGCTCACCATACAGGTATTGGCACCAAATCTTCAAAGCAAAAACCACTGCTGCTAACTCCAAATCATGAACTGGGTAACCAGTCTCGTGCGGCTTCAACTTCCTAGAGGCATAAGCAATTACTCGACCATTCTACATCAACACACAATCCAATCTATTCTGGAAGCATCTGCACAAACTAAAAAACCACCTGAACCACATGGCAAGGCTAACACAGGCGCAGTAGTTAGCTTCTCTTTGAGCAACAGAAAACTATTCTTGCATTGCTCAGTCCAAACAAAACGCTTGTCATTCAGAGTCGACTGCGTCATTGGATTAGCTATACTATAAAATCTGTCACGCCCCGAAACCGAGACTCATGACATCGGCAATATTAAATAATTATAAAATTGTAAAATATTAAGCCATCATAGCATAGCTCAAACCAGTCTATTAATAATCGAAATATAATCATTTTACATCTGAAAATCGGAGTCTGAATAATAGAGTGCGGAAGCGAAAAATAAATAATTTACATTAATATCGGAGAAATTGCGGAAGCGAAAAATAAATACATTGACAGAAACTGAATCTTAACCAGACCCAGAACTATTCTTGTTCTTCTTCTTCTATCTGCTCTTCGTTCTTATCTGGGTGGAGAAGTAGGGGTGAGTGTTTGGGGAAACACTCAGGAAGTGGGGGATACCATTCGAGCATAACAAATATTCATATACATATACTGAGATAACAGATCTCAGCACAGAGTATAACAGAGCATAACAGAGCTTAACAAAGCATAACAGAGCTTAACAGAACTTAACAGAAACATGGCAGATAGCACTGATAAATACTTCGTGTCTATGGTTTACTGATCAGTCCCTAATTTTTATTCCTCTAAGGGGTCGAGGCCATGTGGTTACATCACGTAACCCAGAGTGCGGAATATTCCGTAGACCCATATTACTACAGTAAAATCAGTGCAAAAACAGAGTTTGAACGAAGCAGAAATCTGAATTGAAATAGTGCTCGAATAGTAGGCTCAAAACTGAATTTTTACATGAATAATATATAATATATATCAACTGAATATAATAGCAAAAACCCACTTACAGTAATCTGAAGCTTGATTGAAATCTGGTATAAAGCTGGTGCACTAGGGAGCAAGGTTTCAACGTGCAAGTTACTGTAATTTTTTCTGAGAAATTTTTGGGAGAAGTGTGGGTCCTTTGATGCTACAGCGAGGTATTTATAGGTGCAGAAATGGGTAAATCAAGGGTCTGCTATTAAGGCCTTAAATCCCTGCTTTCATGGCAATGAAAATGGCTGTTACAAAAACATTAGTGTAGGCATTGATTTGGGTCCCTTAATTGGCCATTAATCCTCTAAATTGGAAATTATGGTTGCAAACCATCTGCTCTGTACGCGTGAAGAACTTGCTGAAATATGCGGGAGAAGTTTTCGTTACCAAAAATCTGAATTTTTACGTGGTAAAAGCTGAGTTGACTGCTGAGTTGTCTGCTGAGTTGGCTGCTGAGTGGACTGCTGAGTTTTCTGCTGAGTTGACTGTGCAGAAGCTGAGTTGACTGTGCAGAAGCTGATTTGACCGACCAAAAGCTAATTTGCGACCAAAAGCTGATTTTTTTTTGCTCTATTTCTGGGAGCTGAATTTTCGGGTTTTCACATCCCTCCCTCCTTAAAAGAAGTTTTGTCCTCGAAACTTTGGTTACTTTGATCCTCGAAAAGGTAGGGATATTGACTACGCATCTTCTCCTCCATTTCCCACGTGGCTTCTCGCTCGGTGTGGTTGGATCATTGGACTTTGATATACGGGATTGTTATTCGTCTAAGAACCTGGTCCTTTGTGTCCACGATTCGAATTGGGACTTCTTCATAGCTCAGTCCTTGGTTCAAATTCCATTCCACGAGGAGTGGCCTTCATCCAAAACGTGACTAGAATCCGTGATATATCTTCTTAGTTGTGAGACATGGAAAACTTTGTGGATTCTTGACATACTGGGTGGTAAGGCCAGTCTATAGGCAAGTGTTCCTACTTTTTCCAAGATTTCGTATGGTTCGACATACCTGTGATTCAGCTTTCCGGCCATATCAAATCGGATTATCCCTTTCATTGGAGAAACTTTGAGGTACACTTTTTCACCTACCAAAGGCCAATAGTCTTCTCTTTAAATCTGCCAAACTTTTCTGTCGATCCTGGGCTGCCTTTAGTCTTTCCTTTATGATGGCTACCTTCTTCACTGTCTCTTGGACAAGTTCAGGTCCTGAGATGGCCTTTTCTCCAACTTCATCCAAATACAGCAGCGATCGACATTTCCGACCATAGAGGGCTTCATATGGTGCCACTCCGATCTGCTGTGGTAGATATTATTTTATGAGAACTCTATTAGAGGTAGATGTTCGCTCCAATTACTACCGAAGTCTAATGTGCAAGTCCGCAGCATGTCTTCTAGGGTCTGGATGGTCCTCTCAGTTTGGCCATCTATCTGAGGATGGTAAGCCATACTGAGGGTAACCTTACTTCCCATGGCTTCTTGGAAGCTCTTCCAGAAACGAGATACGCAGGTCTTTGATGTTCCGCCTTGACTTGTTGGCATACGTGGCATCTAGCAACAAAATCAGCAACATCTCTTTTCATCCCATTCCACCAGAAGTGTTCTTTCAAATCTCTATTCATCTTTGTACTCCCAGGGTGGATTGAGAACTTTGACTTATGTGCTTCAGACATCACTTCCTGACGAAGGTTATCGACGTCGGGCACACACAATCTCCCGTTCATCCAGATGATTCCTTCTTGGTCTACTCTAAATTCCAACGCCTTCCCTTTTTTGATTTGTTCCTTAAGTTGGATCAGAGAAGGGTCTCGATCCTGATTGATCTTGACCAATTCTTTGAGGCATGATTGGGCTGAGATCGATGATAGTATCACTTTGTTCATGTTCGTCCGACTTAACGCATCATCTACCTTATTTACCTTTCCATGGTGGTAGTTTATTGTCAAGTCGTAGTCCTTTAACAGCTCGAGCCATCTCCTTTGTCTCAAATTCAATTCTTTCTGAGTGAATATAAACTTGAGACTTTGATGGTCGGTGAATACTTCACATTTTGCTCCATAAAGGTAGTGTCGCCAAATCTTTAGAGCAAAAATACCGCAGCTAGCTCTAGATCATGGGTTGGGTAGTTTCGTTCATGTGTCTTCAGTTGCCTTGAGGCATAAGAAATTACTCTGTCATCTTGCATGAGTACACACCCTAGTACTTCTTTCGATGCATCACTATAGATGGTAAAGCTTTTGTCCCCTTCGGGTAGAGTCAGAACAAGGGCAGATGCAAGCTTTGTCTTCAGAGTTGCAAAGCTTGTCTCACATTCTTCGTTCCAGTTGAACTTAGAGTTCTTCTGGGTGAGTTTAGTGAGTGGTAAGGCTATTGAGGAGAATCCTTCTACGAACTTTCGATAATAGCCGACAAATCCCAAGAAGCTTCTGACTTTTGTCACTGTCTTAGGTGCAGGCCAGTCCATGATGGCTTCTACCTTCTTTGGATCCACTGATACGCCTGCTTCGGAGATTTTATGGCCTAGGAATGCCACACTCTTCAGCCAGAATTCGCACTTCTTGAATTTGGCGTACAGTTGTTTCTCTCGCAGGGTTTGGAGAGTAATTCGGAGATGTTCCTTGTGGTCTTCTTCACTTGATGAATACACGAGTATATCATCTATGAACACCACCACAAATTTGTCGAGGAATGGCTTGAACACGCGGTTCATGAGGTCCATGAAGGCCGCTGGTGC
>KV019088.1:241352-264006 GCA_001598015.1 Dorcoceras hygrometricum | reverse complement strand
CTATACGGGCCGGTATATTGAGTTTTAAGGCACTTTAAATTATGAGCAGGCCTAGATTTCGAAATTTTATAATATTTAAAGCCCAAGTATGATTTTTTAAGCAACTTTTAATTTTATTAGAAGGATAAACCGGTATGTTTCTTAATTAAAGCCATAGGGGTCATTATAGGCACATTCATTATTTTCTTAAACACAAATTACACAAAACTAGCCTCCAATACTTGCACCAGCAGTCCTCTCCACTCTTTGAACACACAAAAATTCGAAATTATACAGCCATTGAAGGAGCTTGACGATCCAAAGCTGGTTGCGCCCGATCTCGCGTCTACAACATACGTACCTCGCAGATCTACGTCTTCTTCAACCCAGGCATGTGACATCAATTCTTTTCCTCGCCATTTAAATCATAGTATTCGGTTTTTATGAAAATATGCTTGGATTATATGTGATTATTTTGAATCTATTCATCTTTGTTCATGATCCATGCACACCTCATGTAGCACCATGACTTTTTTCGATTTTCTTTGCATGACTTCGGTCGAGAGGATGCCATAGGGGTCATGGCTCGATCTCAGGAGGTTCATGGGAGTCCTAGGGAGGGCTAGGAGTGGTCCAAAGATGGGAGTTAGTGGTCAAACCGGTGGCTAGAAAAATAACACCGTGCGCTGTGTGTTTTCTGCGCATTACGGTGTGCCGTATTCCCATCGATCGTGCGCCCTGTGCGGTCCACGGCAGGCGTAATGGCTAGTACCGTTGGAACCGCCTGGACCTAGGGGTTGTCCAGCCGTTGGGGCTGGTCGCGACTGCGCGCTTGCGTGTGTGTGTTATTTTCGGTTTATTGTTTAAATTGCTATGGTTCGGTCTAAGTGAAACGGTTTTGACTGGTTCGGTTGGACCGGATCGGTTATTCGAGTCTCGAGTCAAATATTTTAAAATGTGATCAAGTTATTTTAATTAATGTGTCAAAGGTCCAATTTTAAAGAAATTAGCCAGAAGGTCAAAATTGAGTCAAACCTTTTAAATAGTTTAAGTTATGATTAATTTTAAGTTTTTAGTCAAAATTAGGGCCTTTGGTATTTTATTGAAGTTAAAATCGATTTTTTGAATTTAATTTGGTCAAAATCGGCTTTCGAGGTCAAAATTTATTTAAATTGATTTTAAAAGTCAAAATCGATTTTATAAGTCCCAAATGGATTTCTAGAAGTCAAAATTTATTTTAATTAGTCCCATTTAGCGTTGATTTTAAGAAATCAAAAATTTAATGAAAATAGGCAAAAATGGGAAAAAACGGTGAAAATTCGTTTAATCGACCGAGTTTAGAGCGATTTTTGGTCTAGAAGTGGTGAGCCAGGCCCCGAAATCAATCCTTGACCGAAGTAGAAAAATGTAAAAGCCCGTAAGTGTATATTTAATTATATATGTAGTATTTTATGTACGTAAATGTTTTCAAGGAAATGAATAAATTTACATTAATGGGCTAAGTTTTAAATTACATGATTTTAAAAAATTCACGCATCATGAGATTTTATGAAATGATCAGGCATGTTTTTTTAAGTTAAAACCCGAGGGATTGAAGTGATGTGGCATAGTCTACGATGAGAGTTAGCCGGATAGCCGGTCCCGGGGATCCCCTGTTTTTAGGTGATTATAGGGCATATAGATCCATGTGATCACGACATGGTGAAGTGGAAATTATAGGAGGTGTGACATATAGGGATCCTCGTGTGATATCGGGGTGAACCACACCGCCACGTACGTTGGTTATTACGACTGATCAGTCATACGCCCGCTCACATTCAGTTATACGACTCATACGTTTTTCAGGTTACATTATGCCATGACTTATATGTTATATGGTATGTTACGATATGAAATGTTTTAAGATCATGCACTCATTCACGCTTTAACGTTATTTTAATTACAAGTATGTGCCTGCATGCTATTTTATTAGTATGTACTTTGTTATGTATTACGATAGAGCATGCTGAGCCTCTAGGCTCACTAGGTTTAAATGGTGCAGGTGATGATTCTGTCATTGAGTATATTTTGACTGGCGGTGAGAACCTCTAAGAGCCTGCTGCAGCAGTACCCCGTGACCTCCTTTACGTTTCAGTTCTATCATGATACAGTTTTAGATTCTTGCTTTAAACATGATTACATTCAGTATTTTTACTCAGTTGATTTTATTATGTTGGATGTGAGGATTGAGAAATTCGAATCGTGATTAATCAGTTTCGTAGGATTAGTCATGGGATTTTGAGTTGGAGAATTTCTCTAAGTGTTAGAGATCAGACGCAGCGCTAGTATAAGAAGCAGACGTAACGAATTTTGGCGAAGTCTGTCAGCAGCAAGCTCCTGTAGCAAAAGTCAACGTGGGTCAATAGTATTGTAGCTTGCGTCTGGATTGCTTAGCGTAACCAGCTGCTGGTTATTTCGTAGGAAATTTGGTATCAGCTGGTGGAGCGCTGTGACGTCGTTTTGATTAGTTGCTACGATGTCGTTTTGGTATTGCTTTGGTTCTATGTTGCGACTGGTTGTTGCGTCTGGTTTTGTTGTGGGCAACGACTGGTTTCTATTGACAGATATCTACTGTTACCGTCGTCTGGTTATTTTACGAACAGCAGCTGTTGGATTTAAGGGTTATTTATAGAGGTGTTGATCGACACTTAGAATTATTCTGAACCCGATATTTCTTATCTCTATCTTCAAACCTCATTAGCTACTGTTCACCGTGACTTAATTCCCGCCGTTCTCCGCCGATGATTTGAGCAATTTTGGTGGCGCTGGAATCTCTGTGACTTGCTCTTTCGATTGTTAC
This sequence comes from Dorcoceras hygrometricum, assembly GCA_001598015.1. Classification (NCBI taxonomy): domain Eukaryota; kingdom Viridiplantae; phylum Streptophyta; class Magnoliopsida; order Lamiales; family Gesneriaceae; genus Dorcoceras; species Dorcoceras hygrometricum. Next base: position 261,188 of record KV019088.1, on the reverse strand, counting down.
CCATTTGAAGCTGTGTAACGACCTTGGAGAAGATCGTGAAGCTGTTGATTTCTTCGTACATTGGAAACCGATAGTTATTCCGTTAGTTCCAGCTGTTGGGTAAGAAATTCCTACCGTTCTAAGATTAGTATTAGATGCTAGTACTTTGTTTAGAAGTAGAACCGGAGATCAGGTTCTTGACCGTAGGAATTTCTACTGAGAAGTTCTGATTCGAACTAGACATGAGTTGATTGTTGAGTTTCCTTAACAGATTTGAGGTTCTGGACAGCTTCTGCGTGGTTGAGGATATCAGGTGAAAGCTGGTTTGCATTGTTGGTATTGTCGTGCCTTTGAGGAATCTGTTGAGGTAGAATTAAGTTGATTGAGGGTACGAATTGAGCAGTTCGTAACAGCTTTGAGCATGGCTATAATTCGGGTTATGAATTGCTGTTATGTGTTTACGTGAGGCAAGCATGATGAATTGATTGATTATATGTCTTGTTTCATGTACTGCGAATTGTATGCATTCGAATTGAATAGTATGCATTTTGAATTGAATATTGATTGGCATACAGGCATACATCTTGAGCCTGATTGACAGATTGATTGATGACCCAATTGAAAGCCACGTTGTGACTGGCCGACTGATGAGTTGTGCCTGAAAAGTCCAACGCTATCATCGGAGTGGTGACAACCGGATTCGAGTGTCTACCACCGAGCTGTGATGAGCTGACGGGCTCCGAAGATCACGGACCGATGATTTCCCCGGTTGATACACCGTGCGGGTATAGAGGCTGATTTAGTTGATTTCCAGTTGATACACTGGTCTAGCTATACGATCCTTGATAGCCCTCATGCATTTCATAGCATCGATTATGGCATGTTGCATGATTAGCTGTTTTGATAGCTCTTCGTACTGAGGCTTGACCTCGTATTTGTTTTCCTGCTTTGTGTTGTTTGGGTCTGTGTTACTCATTTGCAGGATCTTCAGGTAACCAAGCTGGACAGAGTGGAGGTTCAGCTGGTCGATCCCCGTTCCCATGAGTCCCAGTTTATTTTATTATGTATCGAACCCGGGGAATACCCCGTGTCATATGTATTTGGGGATCTATATTTTGAATTGAATATTGTTGTTACCTGATTGTTGTAGTTTGAGTTAACTCTTATTTTGATTATGAATATTTTGAATGATGTTTTAAGTTCAGGCCCAATTATATTTCGAAAATTTTTAAGCTCGATTTTACGCTTCCGTGATTATGTGCTTAATTGTGCTCTAATTTTGTGTGATTAGCACGGGGCCTGACATTGGTTGTTTTAACGATTTTAAATATTCCTTTATTTATGCTTAAAGTATTTTGAGAAAATGATTTAGCAATATTTTAGAAAGGAATAGCCATACTTTAAGTTATGTTTCCCGCACATGTTTTAAAAAAATTTCTAGAGTCTGGTTCGTTTCAGTTGGTATCAGAGCGGTGGTTTTGGTGGGGTACTTGCCTGCTACGTGGAGCTCAGAAGTCGCACTACTAGTCTATGGGTTTTATTTTTATTATTTATGTTTATGTTAGCAAGCTGCATGTTTTAGCCCTGCATGAGTTTTGGCCTTTGAGTTTTAAAATTAGACGCGTAGTCATGCACTTAGATTTACGTGATAAAGTTTTGGTGTGCATGTATGCCTCCCAGACGTGCTATCCGTACGTAACTTAATTTCGGGGACGAAATTTCTATAAGCGGGGGGGGGGGGGATGATTGTAACGTCCCGAAATCCAGATTACGTAGAAATGAGTGCATGACTAGGGGGAAAATATTTTTAGATGATTACATGCCTTATTATGTTAATTATTTATGATTTTATACTGCATGGTATGCATGTGTTATTTTTCAGTCTGCTTGAGCTACGGATGAGTGGACGAGATTAGGGTCGACCGGAATGAAAATAATGAGATTTTAAGTTATGAGATTTTTAAGAATGAATTTATTTTATTTTAAGCAAATATTTTTGGAAATTACGATTTTTATAATAATTTTGGAGGGGAACCCGTTTTTCACCTATACGGGCCGGTATATTGAGTTTTAAGGAACTTAACTTATGAGGAGGCCTAGCTTTCGAAATTTCATAATCTTTAAAGCCCAAGTATGAGTTTTTAAGCAACTTTTAATTTAATTAGAAGGGTAAACCGGTATTTTTCTTAATTAAAGCCATATGGGTCATTATAGGCACATTCATTATTTTCTTAAACACAAACTACACAAATCTAGCCTCCAATACTTGCACCAGCCATCCTCTACACTCTTTGAACACACAAAAATTAGAAATTATACAGCCATTGAAGGAGCTTGACGATCCAAATCCGGTTGCGCCCCGATCTGGCGTCTACAATGTCCGTACCTCGCAGATCTACGTTTTCATCAACCCAGGCATGTGATATCAATTATTTTCCTCGCCATTTAAATCATATTATTCGGTTTTTATGAAAATATGCTTGAATTTTATGTGATTATTTCGAATCTATTCATCTTTGTTCATGATCCATGCACACCTCATGTAGCACCATGACGTTTTTCGATTTTCTTTGCATGACTTCGGTCGAGAGGCTGCCGTAGGGGTTATGGCTCGATCTCAGGAGGTTCATGGGAGTCCTAGGGAGGGCTAGGAGTGGTCCAAAGATGGGAGTTATTGGTCAAACCGGTGGCTAGAAAACAAAACACCGTGCGCTGTGTGTTTTCTGCGCATTACGGTGCGTCGCCTTCCCATCAATCGTGCGCCCTGTGTGGTCCATGAAAGGGATCATGGCTGGTACTGTTGGAACCGACTGGACCTGGGGGTGGTCCAGCCGGTGGGGCTCTGACCAGTGGTGGCCGGAGCAGGGATAACGAATGCGATGTCGGCGGCTGGTCGCGGCTGCGCGCTTGCATGTGTGTGTGATTTTCGATTTAGGGTTTAAATTGCTATGGTTCGGTCAAAGTGAACCGGTTTTGGCTGGTTCAGTTGGACCGGATCGGTCCTTCGAGTCTCGAGTCAAATGTTTTAAATTGGGGTCAAGTTATTTTAATTATGGACCTGTTATTTTAATTAATGTGTCAAAGGTCCAATTTTAAAGAAATTAGCCAGAAGGTCAAATTGAGTCAAACCTTTTAAATAATTTAAGTTATGTTTAATTTTAAGTTTTTAGTCAAAATTAGGGTCTTCGGTATTTTATTGGAGTTAAAATCGATTTTTGGGATTTAATTTGGTCAAAATGGTCTTTTGGTCAAAATCGGCTTTCGAGGTCAAAATTGATTTAAATTGATTTTAAAAGTCAAAATCGATTTATAAGTCCCAAATGGATTTTTAAAAGTCAAAATTGATTTTAATTAGTCCCATTTAGCGTTGATTTTAAGAAATCAAAAATTTAATGAAAATAGACAAAAATAAGAAAAAGCGGTGAAAATTCGTTTCATCGGTCGAGTTTAGAGCAATGTTTGGTCTAGAAGTGGTGAGCCATGCCCCAAAATCAATCCTTGACCGAAGTAGAAAAATGTAAAAGCCCGTAAGTGTATATTTAATTATATATGTAGTATTTTATATACGTAAACGTTTTCAAGGAAATGATTAAATATACATTAACGTGCTAAGTTTTAAATTATATGTTTTTAAGAAATTCACGCATCATGAGATTTTATGAAATGATCAGGCATGTTTTTTTAAGTTAAAACCCGAGGGATTGAAGTGATGTGGCAAAGTTTACGATGGGAGTTAGCCGGATAGCCGGGCCCGAGGATCCCCTGTTTTTAGTTGATTATATGGCCTATTGATCCATGTGATCACGACATGGTGAAGTGGATATTACAGGAGGTGTGACATATAGGGATCCTCGTGTGATATCGGGGTGAACCATACCGCCAAGTACGTTGGTTATTACGACTGATCAGTCATACGCCCGCTCACATTCACTGATACCACTCATACGTTTTTCAGGTTACGTTATGCCATGCCTTATATGTTATATGATATGTTACGATATGAAATGTTTTAAGATCATGCACGCATTCACGCTTTAACGTTATTTTAATTACATTATGTGCCTGCATGCGATTTTATTAGTATGTACTTTGTTGTGTATTACGATAGAGCATGCTGAGCCTCTAGGCTCACTATGTTTAAATAGTGCAGGTGATGATATTGTCGTTGAGTATATTTCGACTGGCGGTGAGGACCTCTGAGCGCCTGCTGCAGCAGTACCCCGTGCCCGCTTTTACGTTTCAGTTCTGTCATGATACAGTTTTAGATTCTTGCTTTAAACATGATTACATTCAGTATTTTTACTCAGTTGATTTTATTATGTTGGATGTTTTAAAGATTTTAAATATTCCGTTATTTATGCTTAAAGTATGTTGAGAAACTGATTTAGCAATGTTTTAGAAAGGAATAGCCATACTTTAAGTTATGTTTCCCGCACATGTTTTAAAAAAAAATTTCTAGAGTCTGGTTCGTTTCAGTTGGTATCAGAGCTGTGGTTCTGGTGGGGTACTTGCCTGCTGCGTGGAGCTCAGAAGTCACACTACCAGTCTGTGGGTTTTATTATTTTATTATTTATGTTTATGTTAGCATGCTGCATGTTTTAGCCCTGCATGAGTTTTGGCCTTTCAGTTTTAAATTTAGACGCGTAGCATGTACTTAGATTTACGTGATAAGTTTTTGGTGTGCATGTATGCCTCCAAACGTGCTATCCGTACGTAACTTAATTTCGGGGACAAAATTTCAATAAGGGGGGAGATTGTAACTTCCCGAAATCCAGATTACGTAGAAATGAGTGCATGACTAGGGGAAAAATATTTTTAGATGATTACATGCCTTATTATGTGAATTATTTATGATTTTATACTGGATGGTATGCATGTGTTATTTTTCAGCCTGCTTCAGCTACGGATGAGTGGACCAGATTAGGGTCGACCGGAATGAAAATAATTTGAGATTTTAAGTTATGTGATTTTTAAGAATGAAATTATTTTATTTTTAGCAAATATTTTTGGAAATTAGGATTTTATAATTATTTTGGAGGGGAACCCGTTTTTCACCTATACGGGCCGGTATATTGAGTTTTAAGGAACTTTAAATTATGAGGAGGCCTAGATTTCGAAATTTTATAATCTTTAAAGCCCAAGTATGAGTTTTTAAGCAACTTTTAATTTAATTAGAAGGGTAAACCGGTATTTTTCTTAACTAAAGCCATAGGGGTCAATATAGGCACATTCATTATTTTCTTAAACACAAATTACACAAATCTAGCCACCAATACTTGCACCAGCTGTCCTCTCCACTCTTTGAAGACACAAAAATTCGAAATTATATAGCCATTGAAGGAACTTGACGATCCAAAGCCGGTTGCGCCTCGATCTCGCGTCTACAACGTCCGTACCTCGCAGATCTACGTCTTCTTCAACCCAGGAATGTGATATCAATTCTTTTCCTCGCCATTTAAATCATAGTATTCGGTTTTTAAGAAAATATTCTTGGATTTTATGTGATTATTTCGAATCTATTCATCTTTGTTCATGATCCATGCACACCTCATGTAGCACCATGACTTTTTTCGATTTTCTTTGCATGACTTCGGTCGAGAGGCTGTCGTTGGGGTCATTGCTCGATCAGGAGGTTCATGGTAGTCCTAGGGAGGGCTAGGAGTGGTCCAAAGATGGGAGTTAGTGGTCAAACCAGTGGCTAGAAAACAAACACCGTGCGCTGTGTTCTTTCTGCGCAGCGCGGTGTGCCGCCTTCCCATCGATCGTGCGCCCTATGTGGTCCATGAAAGGGATCATGGCTGGTACCGTTGGAACCGCCTGGACCTGGGGGTGGTCCAGCCGGTGGGTCTCCGGTCAGTGGTGGCTGGAGCAAGGAAAACGAATGCGATGTCGGCGGCTCGTCGCGGTTGCGCGCTTGCGTGTGTGTGTGATTTTCGGTTTAGGGTTTAAATTGCTATGGTTGGGTCTAAGTGAACCGGTCTTGGCTGGTTCGGTTGGACCGGATCGGTCCTTATTTTATTGGAGTTAAAATCTATTTTTGGGATTTAATTTGGTCAAAATCGGTCTTTTGGTCAAAATCGGCTTTCGAGGTCAAAATTGATTTAAATTGATTTTAGAAGTCAAAATCGATTTTATAAGTCCCAAATGGAATTTCTAGAAGTCAATATTGATTTTAATTAGTCCCATTTAGCGTTGATTTTAAGAAATCAAAAATTTAATGAAAATAGGGAAAAATGAGAAAAAGCGGTGAAAATTCTTTCATCGACCGAGTTTAGAGCGATGTTTGGTCTAGAAGTGGTGAGCCAGGCCCCGAAATCAATCCTTGACCGAAGTAGAAAAATTTAAAAGCCCATAAGTGTATATATAATTATATATGTAGTATTTTATATACGTAAACGTTTTCAAGGAAATGATTAAATATACATTAACGGGCTAAGTTTTAAATTACATAATTTTAAGAAATTCACGCATCATGAGATTTTATGAAATGATCAGGCATGTTTTTTTAAGTTAAAACCCGAGGGATTGAAGTGATGTGGCAAAGTTTACGATGGGAGTTATCCGGGTTGCCGGGCCCGAGGATTCCCTGTGTTTAGGTGATTATATGGCCTATGGATCCATGTGATCACGACATGGTGAACTGGAAATTATAGGAGGTGTTACATATAGGGATCCTCATGTGATATCGGGGTGAACCACACCGCCAAATACGTTGGTTATTACGACTGATCAGTCATACGCCCGCTCACATTCACTGATACGACTCATACGTTTTTCAGGTTACGTTATGTCATGCCTTATATGTTATATGATATGTTACGATATGAAATGTTTTATGATCATGCACGCATTCACGCTTTAACGTTATTTTAATTACAAGTATGTGCCTATATGCGATTTATTAGTATGTACTTTGTTGTGTATTACGATAGAGCATGCTGAGCCTCTAGGCTCACTAAGTTTAAATGGTGCAGGTGATGATACTGTCGTTGAGTATATTTCTACTGGCGATGAGGACCTCTGAGCGCCTGCTGCAGAAGTACCCCGTGACCGCCTTTACGTTTCAGTTCTGTCATGATACAGTTTTAGATTCTTGCTTTAAACATGATTACATTCAGTATTTTTACTCAGTTGATTTTATTATGTTGGATGTTTTAACGATTTTAAATATTATTTTATTTATGCTTAAAGTATTTTGAGAAATGATTTAGCAATTTTTTATAAAGGAACGAGCCATACTTTAAGTTTATGTTTTCCGCACAAGTTTTAAAAAAAAAATTCTAGAGTCTGGTTCGTTTCAACACCACTGCGGATACAACCCTAGGCTGAATATATTGCAGTATTAGCTACTGCTAGGAGGCGGTTTGGATGAGAAACTACGTTCAAGAGTTGGCTCAGTTCGGTGTCGTTGCTCAAGCAAAGAAGCCTAAGTCTCATCAGCAATCCAAACATATACCTAGAAAGTTCCACATTATCCAGGAAATTTTGGAAAGAGGAAATCACTACAAGTCATCTCTGCAGACAAATTTTGTTGTGCGACGGATCCAGATCGTGCCCCAATGGCGCAACAAAAAGTTTAAAAATTTTGCACCAGGGATGCTCAAACATAAACACAAAATAAGGTAACAATCAAACATTCATAGGGGGTTTTGACTGTTAGCTTTGGCGACTTTGCGCCTGGCTCCTATTATTCCTATTTTTAAGCGGTGATAGCCATTATCGATTGAATCTCCAGTTTGTTCTCCAAATCCGGTCCATGATCGGTTTCCAAATTCCTTCGCTACCGTGCACTATAAAGCACAATGAGTTGTCATGAATGGAAACCCCTTGTCGAGACGCAAATGGCAAGGAACGTTGTCTGAAGGGCGGCGACCAATTATAAGGTGGGAAGGCAGTGGTGTAGTGGGGAGATAAGACTATAGATATGATTCAATAATCAAGGGATTAATTAATATGTCTCTTTCCAATGCCATATTTATAGATGTAGTGTGAGACCTGTGTTTTCGCAATCAGGTGTTGGTTGGACCAGCTGTTGGTCGATGTGCTTGGCGTAGCCATCGAATTTGCCTAAGTGTTAGAATCAGCAGTTGGAAAGATATCAGCAGTAGTAGTAGGAATCAGCCGTTGAGTGATCGCGTCAGCTGTTGGTATTTCAGTCGTTGCGTTTTGGTGGGAAGCAGCAGCAATGCTGACGTGGATTTCCAACGTTAGTGTATTAGCGCGTTCCAGCTGTTGCGAGGGACCAGCTGTTGCGAGTGAGTGTCTGTTGGTATTTTAGTTGCGATGATTAGCAGAGAGCGCTAAGGGACTCTGAAGCAACGACCTTTTGTGAACAGGAACCAACTGTTGGTTTCGTTAGCATGTTTGTAGCGGGTAGCGAAACTATGTCGTTTTGATAAGTTGGAAGGACTGTGTTTTAAGTGGAGCGCTTTGTACCAGCTGTTGGTTATGATAGACACAGGCTGTTGAGAGATTTGGTGCGTTGTTTTATTTAGCTGCTGCTTTGTTGATCAGCTGTTGGTAGTGAGGTAACGAGTCCCTCTGCAACGTCGTTTGGTTAAGTTGGTGCGATGCCGTTAAGCCTTAGCGTTGTTGAGAGATCCAACTGCTGGTTGATATAACAACGATAGGTAATAGCTGGTGCGAGATTTTAGCTGCTGGTTGAGATAACAGCGATTACAACTGATTTTGTCGGTGGAATCTGTTCTTGTTTCTATCTGCTAATTGAGTAGTGTATTTATTAGAAGACTTGGTCTTCGATTGTTTAACAGATTTCATACTTAGAATATTTTTCCCCGATTGTCGACTTTTGTCTCGAACACTAAGAACTGTTCACCTTAGCTTTTCTCCGATGATTCACGTCGTTTCCCATCTCTGTTTTGAACAAGACCGGTGGCGCTGCACTCCTTGAGAGTTGCTCTTTCGATTGATACCACTTTTGGAAGCTGTGGTAGGCTGGAAGTAGGATCGTGAAGTTGCTATCTTCGGCAGTGTGTTCGTGTGTGCAGGTAGAACTTCGAATTGTTGTTAAGATCTTACCTCGAGCGTTTGTTTAAGCTTCTTGTTGAGTTAGATATCTTGGAAAATTGCTGGTTGAGTTGTTTCTCCCAGGCCGTGATTTGTGTGTAGTTCCTGTGTTCTGTGTTTAGCGTCCCTTGAGAATTATGCGTGTTGTTTAGCAGGTTGCAGACCAGATTTCTCGGGACCCCGTTTGTGGTAATTGTTGCACAGAATATCGAGGTACGGATTTGGATCTTGTAATTCAGCGTGGTTATGGCTTGGATAATTTGTGAGGTTGCTGTTGTGTGAATTTCCGTGTATGATTGATGTTGCATATGTTTTATGCTATCTGTTTTGTTAGCTGTTGCATACACGCATATTCCATTCAGCTGTTGCATCCATGCCTTGTTGTTGTTGCTCTGTTCTTACCAAGATGAGAGGACGAGCGGCAATACAGCACTCTCATCTCCCTGATGGGATCTGTTAGCCCTCATGCGCCGAGTGGTTAACTACCATAGTTCATGAGTTGGGCAACGACAGGTTGAGCTGTTTGATGCATCTGGTATTCGGGTGTGGTGTAAAGATGAGCAGGTAATTCCCGTATGCTTGTACACACACCAGTGGCCACTATTCGTTGTAGATTCTGATGAGCTGTGCTTGATGCTCCTTGGCTCCCTATTCGGTTGTAGCTTTTGGCTGTTGTCCCATTCTTCATGCATAGCATCTGCATTTTATCTTTGCTTTTTCATTGCTGATTTATAGTTTCTCTCCGTACTGGGGTTTGACCTCATGTCCCTCTGAGGCTTGGTTTGTTTTGTTTGCCTGTTGTTTGTTCAGGGTTCCCAGGTTACTCAGCTGTTCGTGGAGTTGGCTCGGCTGTAGGTGCCCCAGGAGGTGCTTAGAGTGTCCCAGTTATGTATAGTATCTATATGCACTGGTATCACCGCGGGTGGGATGTCCCGGTTGATGATCAGACATTTATAGCAAGTAGTCTGTTGTATTCAGTTGTGGTTGTAGTCAGGTATTTGATGCATGGTTATGCTGTACTGTGTTATTGTGGCTTGTAGCCCTTTGTTGGTTTAAACTGGGATATATTTTGAGTATTGCACTATTTTAAATTATGTTATCTTTCTGTCAGGCCAAAAGCAAAAAAAAAAATTTACCCACTTTTTAGTAGCTTCCGCATGTTTTTGCATGTTTTGTCTCTGATTTGAGCACGAGGCCTGACATTTTTGGTATCAGAGCTTAAGCTGGGATAAGCTCGATTTCTTTGATCACACTTGAGTCTAGGCACAGTGTTGTGTGTTGTTTGTGCTTGACTATGTGATTTATGTGTTGCATATTGTTGTGATATGTGCTATATATGTTGTACTTGTTCTGTGTTATCTTATCCTGTTTAGTGCCTTCGTAGAGAGATGCCGCCTAGACGTAGGGGTATAGGTAGAGGGCAGTTTCAGGACGAGTCTGGAAGTCAGAATGAGGATCAACGTAGTTTCCCTTCCCGAGGCCGTGGTAGGCGAGTGGAGGATGAAGTCGATGACTTGACAACCTGTGTGGAGAGCATGGAGATAGTGATGGCTAGGTTCCAAAGGATGAGTTCCCAGATCTTTAACGGTGACGAGTCTAGCGAGGATGCGGATTCGTGGCTACGGCACATAACTGGTTTGTTCGATCGTGTTCAGTACGATGATGTGCTTCGGTTGAGTTTGGCGACTTTCCAGCTGAGGAAGAGTGCGGAGCATTGGTGGCATGGCGCTTCGAGGACGCTAGAGGAGACCGGTGTAGAGATTACTTTGGATAGTTTCTGCGTTGCCTTTCGGCAGGAGTACGTCCCGGAGTCGTATGTGAATGCTCGTGAGCGAGAGTTCGATCATTTGGAGCAAGGTACGATGTCTGTGCGAGAGTATGCTCGGTTGTTTTCTTCTCTTTTGGCGTATGTCCCGCATGTTGCTGGCCGGGAGAGGGCCAAGAGGACCAAGTTTCTTGAGGGTTTGAACGAAGAGCTATATACTTTGGTTTTGTCGAGCAAACCAAAGAGCTATGCAGAGGCTGTGGATAGAGCTATTGATATCGAGGAAGGTCTGCGGATCCGGAGGTCACGTGCTAGACCTCAGGGTGCTCAGGGTGGTCGTCCCACCGTTCAGGGAGCGTAGTCTTCTCAGACTTCGCAGTCAGCTCATCAACCCCAGCAGCAGCAGTAGCAGTTGGCTCGCAGTCTGGCCGTCAGAGGTTTCGACCTCGTGGCCATCAGTTTAAGAAGAAGTCTGGTTATGGCTCTTCTGGTTCTGGCAGCTCTAGTAGCAGTGGTTCTAGGGCAAAGTTTTGTGGCTTCTGTGGAGGCAAGCATCCATAGACTCAGTGCATTGGTGTGCATGGATCTTGTAATATCTATGGTCAGAATGGGCATTTCGCGAGAGTGTGTCCGTTAGCTGGATCGCAGCAAGCCGTAGCCCCACCTCAGGGTCGAGGAGGATCGTCTAGGGGTCGTTCCCCTCAGTTGAGAGGATTGGCCCTTTGGCGTATCGGCTGTTAATGCCACCAGATTTGTCCTCCTTGCATGATGTGTTTCACGTGTTGACGTTGAGGAAGTATGAGCCAGATCCGTCTCATGTGCTGAGAACTGACGAGGTTGATCTAGATCAGACGTTGAGCTATGTAGAATATCCCTTGCAAATCCTAGACAGAAAAGAGAAGCAGTTGAGGAATAAAATCATTCCTTTGGTGATGGTGCAATGGACCAAACATGGTAGGGAAGAAGCTACCTGGGAGCTGGAAGAGAAGATGCAGCGTGAGCGGCCGCATCTGTTTGAGTAGATGTTGAATCAGTTTTCCAGTAGCTGTTAGTTTTGGTTGCACTTTTCCCTATTTGTTGTTTGTTGTTTTCTCAGTTATCTTGAACTCTTGGTTGTGAGTTCAGTTGTTTCCCCGAGTTTGATTTCGAGGACGAAATCGTGTTTTAGTGGGGGAGAGATGTGAGACCTGTGTTTTCACAATCAGGTGTTGGTCGGGTTTGGACCAGCTGTTGGTCGATGTGCTTGGCGTAGCCATCGAATTTGCCTAAGTGTTAGAATCAGCAGTTGGAAAGATATCAGCAGTAGTAGTAGGAATCAGCCGTTGAGTGATAGCGTCAGCTGTTGGTATTTCAGTCGTTGCGTTTTTGTGGGAAGCAGCAGCAATGCTGACGTGGATTTCCAACGTTGGTGTATTAGCACGTATCCAGCTGTTGCGAGAGACTAGCTGTTGCGAGTGATCGGCTGTTGGTATTTTAGTTGCGATGATCAGCAGAGAGAGCTATGGGACTCTGAAGCGACGACGTTTTGTGAACAGGAACTAGCTGTTGATTTCGTTAGCGTGTTTTGTAGCGGGTAGCGAAACTATGTCGTTTTGATAAGTTGGAACAACAGCGTTTTGAGTGGAGCGCTTTGTACCAGCTGTTGGTTATGATAGACATCAGCTTTTGAGAGATTTGGTGCGTTGTTTTATTCAGCTGCTGGTTTGTTGATCAGCTGTTGGTAGCGAGGTGACGTGTCCCTCTGCGACGTCGTTTGGTTAAGTTGGTGCGACGCCGTTTAGCCTTAGCGTTGTTGAGAGATCTAACTGCTGGTTGATATAACAGCGATAGGTAATAGCTGGTGCGAGATTTCAGCTGCTGGTTGAGATAACAGCGATGACAACTGATTTTGTCGGTGGAATCTGTTCCTGTTATAACAGCGATAGGTAATAGCTGGTGCGAGATTTCAGCTGCTGGTTGAGATAACAGCGATGACAACTGATTTTGTCGGTGGAATCTGTTCCTGTTTCTATCTGCTGATTGAGTAGTGTATTTATTAGAAGACTTGGTTTTCGATTGTTTAACAGATTCCATACTTAGAATATTTTTCCCCGATTGTCGACTTTTGTCTCGAACCCTAATCACTGTTCACCGTAGCTTTTCTCCGACGATTCCCGTCGTTTCCCGTCTCTGTTTTGAGAAAGACCAGTGGAGCTGCACTCCTTGTGAGTTGCTCTTTCGATTGATACCACTTTTGGAAGCTGTGGTAGGATGGAAGTAGGATCGCGAAGTTGCTATTTTCGGCAGTGTGTACGTGTGTGCAGGTAGAACTTCAAATTGTTGTTAAGATCTTACCTCGAGCGTTTGTTTAAGCTTCCTGTTGAGTTAGATATGTAGGAAAATTGCTGGTTGAGTTGTTGCTCCCAGGCCGTGATTTGTGTGTAGTTCCAGAGTTCTGTTTTTAGCGTCCCTTGAGAATTATGCGTGTTGTTTAGAAGGTTTCAGACCAGATTTCTCGGGACCCCGTTTGTGGTAATTGTTGCACAGAATATCGAGGTACGGATTTGGAGCTTGTAATTCAGCGTGGTTATGGTTTGGATAATTTGTGAGGTTGTTGTTGTGTGAATTGCCGTGTATGATTGATGTTGCATATGTTTTGTGCTATCTGTTTTGTTAGATGTTGCGTACACGCATATTCCATTCAGCTGTTGCAGCCATGCCTTGTTGTTGTTGCTCTGTTTTCTTACCAGGATGCGAGGGCGAGCGGCAATACCACACTCTCATCTCCCTGCTGGGATCTGTTAGCCCTCATGCGCCGAGTGGTTAACTACCACAGTTCATGAGTTGGGCAACAGCAGGTTGAGCTGTTTGATGCATCTGGTATTCGGGTGTGGTGTAAAGATGAGCGGGTAATTCCCGTATGCTTGTACATACACCAGTGGCCACTATTCGTTGCAGATTCTGTTGAGCTGTGCTTGATGCTCCTTGGCTCCCTTCTTAGGTTGTAGCATTCGGCTGTTGTCCCGTTCTTCATGCATAGCATCTGCATTTTATCTTTGCTTTTCATTGCTGATTTATAGTTTCTCTCCGTACTGGGGTTTGACCCCATGTCCCTCTGGGGCTTGGTTTGTTTTGTTTGCCTGTTGTTTGTTCAGGGTTCCCAGGTTACTCAGCTGGTCGTGGAGTTGACCCGGATGGAGGTGCCCCAGGAGGTGCTTAGAGTGTCCCAGTTATGTATAGTATCTATATGCACTGGTATCACCGCGGGTGGGATGTCCCGGGTGATGATCAGACATTTATAGCTAGTAGTCTGTTGTATTCAGTTGTGGTTGTAGTCAGGTATTTGATGCATGGTTATGCTGTACTGTGTTATTGTGGCTTGTAGCCCTTTGTTGGTTTAAACTGGGATATATTTTGAGTATTGCTACTATTTTAAAACGGATGGAGGTGCCCCAGGAGGTGCTTAGAGTGTCCCAGTTATGTATAGTATCTATATGCACTGGTATCACCGCGGGTGGGATGTCCCGGGTGATGATCAGACATTTATAGCTAGTAGTCTGTTGTATTCAGTTGTGGTTGTAGTCAGGTATTTGATGCATGGTTATGCTGTACTGTGTTATTGTGGCTTGTAGCCCTTTGTTGGTTTAAACTGGGATATATTTTGAGTATTGCACTATTTTAAATTATGTTATCTTTCTGTCTGGCCAAAAGCTAAAAAAAAAAAAACTTTTTAGTAGCTTCCGCATGTTTTTGTGTGTTTTGTCTCTGATGTGAGCACGAGGCCTGACATGTAGAGATAGAGTTTGAGTTGGACTCAAACTATGGATATTGGTTTCAACTCAAATAGTGCACATTGGTTTCATCTCAAGCAGTGCACATATGTTTCGACTCAAATAGTGCACATTGGTTTCAAGTCCCTCAATGTGGTGTCATCATAATCCTGATCGATGATCATATATCACCGATGTGTTCAGTATACACAACTGATTATTATGATGTAAAATCAGGACAACTAAATATATATATGACACGTTTACTCCCATTACTCATTTTGGAAGTCACACTCCCATTTTGCCTTCCAACAGCTTAAAACTTTAACTCCATTTCCGTACGGGAATTGACGAACCAGTATTTGTGTGACACTCAATAGTTCAGGGATACAGCTAGCCATGGGCTCAAAACTCCTTGTAACTCGGAAAATACATTTTTCCAACCTATCCATTGGACCATGGTAAAGCGTCTAGAAACATCATCCCATGATCCCCTAGGTATCATTGATAATGCCTGCAAGAATTATTTGGTCATCGTTAGCTTAACAGTACGTTCCTGTCATCTAAAATATCCCGATCGAATCAACAACCACTGGTAAATCGAGAGTCTCCAAAGATTTGATAGCCATGCATACATCTTGGAGATTAAATAGAGATATCACATGTGCTACTAGGTAAACTCATTTACCTAGAGCACATCTAGTACTCTGGCTAGATTGTATTGGTATCTCCTCAGATATCATAGGATATCCACGAACCAAGGCGAGCCGTGAATCCTTGAAAACAAAGCATCGACTTATACACGCATCGTGACCTCACCCAACCTTGCCACCTGATGACCCTCATAGAGTCGATAAACGAGTCAAAGTGAGGCGACTAGCATGTAGAGTCTCAATGATGTTTCAAGTAATAAGGACTAATCTGTACAACTGAAACACCCTCAACTTTTCTTTCATTTTCTAGAAATTAAGTGTGAAAATTTTTTCGTTAAACTCAATAAAGAAAAATTCCATATGAATTCAAAACACAGTTGTAGAAACCGAAGAAATAAATTCATCATAAATCATTAAATTGTGCTACAAAACTCAACTTAAAAAATATCTTTCTCCACCTTAAACGTTTTGAAACCTATACATAAATAAATATTTTCTCCAACCATCAGCGGATAAACTCAAGGTCACTGAGAATGTGCCAACTTAACTGCCATCCACTCAAAGGTCCTGCCCCTCGGCCTCAACCTCGGCGTCATCTGCACCAATAAAACATAGTGAGCGTAGGGGCTCAACAAGTACAAAATGAAGGATAACAAGTACTAAGTAATACAAGTACATACATTAAAATAATTGTACTCAAATAGTTTTTCTGGAGTCCAGTCCTGTCAAGTGTAAAGGCATTCCAGTATTTATTTGAAGCCCAATATGTTTGAAGTTGTATAGCCAAACAGAACGTCTCCCGGCCACAATATCAGTCCTGTTGATATGGCCAAACGGAACGTCTCCCGACCACCATATCCGTCAAATTTAGAAACACCACATCCAAGTCCCATCATTAAAAACATTTTCATCATAAGTCAACATTCTGCCTCAATAAAAGTTCTCAAAACCTCAACAGTAACACTTTCCTTTTCCCCAAAAATTCTCGTAAACTTCAGAATGTAAAAAATTCTTAAAAACTGCTCAAACATTGTAAAATAACTAAAAAATCATCATTTTAAATTTTTCATGACTGTGGCTTCCCCAAGGACTCAAAACGCTATCTGAAATAGTAGATCAGCTCGCGCTGATCTGCTCAGATCGCAGGATTCAGCTTAAGGTAACCCGAATAGTGTGTACCACGCGGTTCAGCTCACACCTAAACAGCTCAGCTTAGGCGGCCAGATCGCACATTCCCCTATCATCTTGCACTACTCAGGTCAGCACGTCTACCCAAATCAGATTGGGGCTTCGATCCATATCGTGCACTGAAAACATCTTAGAGCACTCGATCAGTTTAGAGTACATAGATCAGCTCGTCCACACGAATTAGTTAGGGGCTTCGGATCAAAACGTGCACTGAAAACAGCTTATAGCACTCGATCAGTTTAGGGTACGCAGATCAGCTCGCAACCGGAACAACTTACGACGGTCAACTCAGCTCATGGGGTTAACTTAGATCATGGGGGTCAACTCAGATCACGACGGTCAACTCAGATCAGGATGACCAACTCAGATTAGGACGATCAACCCAGATCGTGGCAGTGAACCAAGCTCAGGACCTCGACACAGCTCGCGGTCTGAAAATAGATCACAGTCTGACATAGCTTGCAGTCTTATACAACTCGTGGTCTGACACAGCTCACGATCTAACACAACTCACGTTCTGATACAGCTCACAATCCGACACAGCTCGTGACTCAAATAGGGAATACAGCTTACGCCGAAGCTCACGACTTGACCAGTTTATGACCTGACAGCTTATGGAAAACAACTTGTGACTCAAGCAAGGGAAAATAACTTACGGAACCCAGCTTATGCTCAGCACAGATCGATACATGGCTGTGACAAAAACCCAAATCACGTCCGACCTCTGGCCCTTCCCCCTTGACATCCACAATCCTTAGTCCCTGCTCTGACCTGAGCCATCGCTCATCTTAGCCTCAACAGTCAATAAACCATCGCCCCTTTCCCAAAACTAAATTTCTAGGCATTCTCGTCATGTTAAATAACGAAAATACGTCACATAACATCAATTCTTATCCTCAATATCAACACAAAAAGAAATCTTAAGAAATACCCACATAGTAATATGAATGAAAGGTGCATTCAAAGGAAGATTTTGTACTTTCCTTACATTGAAAACTTACAGACTAGTGTCACGATATTGGACGGGATGAATAATGCCGGGAACACTGCTGGTTTTTGCTCCGAAAAGCTCTAAGCTGAATGGGGAGGGGAAAAGAGGGAGGCGGCGCTACAGGAAGAAAATAGGGCTCTCTTTTTCTTTTTTTTTTGAAACAGTAGTGTGTGCATGTGTATACGGAGCCGAGACTATTAATTCTATCCAAAGGATTAAAATTGCTACTCAAATTCCTATCTCCCTCCCTTGTATAATTTCGAAAATTTGGATAAAATATGAGGGGAAAACTTGCTATGAAAAATTGCTTTTTTTGAAAATTTTACTACCAATAAATTTTTCTTAACTTAAGGGATAGCCTCAAAATTTATTTCATGAAAAAAATCACTTTTACCTCGTTGTTCCTATCGTCTCCATTCCGGTCTCGTAGCACCTGTACTAAAATTTTGGAAAGGCACTCGTCATAAAATAATGTAAATAATTAATATGGTAGAAATCAAAGAGAGAAGTCAATAGAGCTATTAGAATAAGTGAAAATAATACTAAGGCATGCGATTTCTACTAGGGAAAATTTCTAGGCATTACAACAACCAATACCTTGTACTTAATCCACTTGACAAGTGATAACAACTTGAAATGTTCGAACGAGGGTAGCTCGATTGATCACCGGGTATCCATCATGTATGCTCAGAACATCTCCATGTTCTCTACCAATAAAACATGGTACTTCACATCTTAGATGCTAGTATCAAATTCGGGCAGCACTTATCCTTGTTTTGGATGGCCCAATCGACATGGAACTGATTTAGAATATATAGTCACTATTAAATGCGCTTCACCCATGAAATCCATTATCACATCTAACATACACTATAGTACATTCAAGTTCTTTATCCAAAAAGTTTGATAAATAATAGAAACGATAAACAATGCCAAGAAAATGTTATTATATAAATGAATAAAGATTGTTTTTACAATAGAGTCAAAAAATTAGGCTACCAACAGTTGGCTAGCAGGGAACCTACTCTAACAATCTCCCACTTGTGATAGCCAAATAGTCATCAGACTTCGTCCCATTGTTTTGCAATATTTTTCCAACAACGGTAATCACAAAGACTTCGTATGTGCCACGATGTTCTGTAGGGGCCACTCATTCGATAGTGATGTCTCCCTTTCCCACAATTTCTCGGATAATGTGGAACTTTCTCAGTATATGTTTGGATCACTTATGAGACCACGACTCCATTGATTGAGCAAGGGCACTCGTGTTGTCACAGTATACCAGGACTGGACCAACTCTTTCAGGAACTACACCCAACTCTTGGACGTAATATCTCATCCAAACAGCTCTTCAGCAGTAGCTGATGTTGCAATGTATTCAGCCTCGATGGTTGAATCCGTAGTGGTGTCCTACTTGGAACTCTTCCAAGATACATCACCTACATTGAGCATTAATACAAATCCAGAGGTTGAATTTGAGTCATCCACATCACTTTGGAATATAGAGTCAGTGTAGCTTCCAGTTTTAATTCTCCACCCCATAGACCATGAACATATTCTTAGTCCTTCTCATGTACTTAAGAATATCTTTAACGACCTTCCAATTCATTTGGACGGGGTTTTCTTGATATTTGCTCGTTATTATCATAGCATAGGGGACATCGGGTTTAGTAGATATCATACCATACATTATGCTACCTATTGTTGATGCATACACACATGTCATCTTCTCTATCTCCTCGCCAGTCTATGGAGATACCGAATTTCTTAGAGCCACCCCATGACACATAGGTAGATGTCCTATCTTGGATCCTCCATAGAGAACCTCCTAAGTATGGTGTCTATTTAGGTCGCTTGGGTGAGTCCGAGCTGTTAGAGTAGATGCCCAACTAGCCAACTTGTGGCGTGTGGGTTTATAGACTCTTGTACAAAACAGTCTTTATATATGATATTCGCATTTTCTTATATGGCGTTCTTTACTTTCATTATGTGTGTAATGATTTACAATTGTGTTGAGTAAAGACCTAGAATGCACTAAAGCGTATGTTAGATGTGATAGTGGGTATGACGGCTATCATGAAACACATCTAATAGTCGCTGTGTATTCTGAACATGTTCCTAGTCGATTGGGCCGTCAAAATGAGGATAAGGCCGCCCGAGTTCGAGACTAGTATCTGCGATGCGAAGTACCATGTTTCATTGGTAGGGAACATTGTGATGTTCTAAGCATGCAGATAGATAGTGACCTGGTGATCTATCGAAATACCCTCGTTCGGACTTTCCAAGTGGTTACCATTTGTCGAGTGAATAAGTCCGAGGTCTTGGTTGTACTGATTAGTCCTCACAACTCGAAACGTCATTGAGACTCTACATGATAGGCGTCTCACTTTGACCCGTTTGCCGACTCACTTGGGGTCACAAGGCGTCGGGATTGGGTGAGACCCCGATGCATGTAGGAGTCGATGCATCGTTGTCGAGGATTCA
>KV019088.1:182778-240713 GCA_001598015.1 Dorcoceras hygrometricum | reverse complement strand
TTCCGGCCTAGTTTTTCGAGGAGAATCCGTTCGTGCAGAATTCGTCAGTGCTTCTAGTGCAGCCTGACGAAGGAGTCTCGGTTCTGGTCGTGGACCGGATTGGCGATATCTACCGCAATCTATCGAGAAGAGCCGGGTTCTTGTAATTCCGGTTGGAGCCAGGCACAAGTGCCAGCAAGGTATTCGTTTTGAACGCCCTATGAATGATGATACTTGTATTGTTGTTGTTCGTATTGATCGTCTCCCGGCTTTTATTCTTTGTTCTTCCGCTGCCTCGCCGGGGGGCGGATCCGGATCCCCAACACGAGCATCATCTTCGATCTATCTCTATAGATATGAATTCCCATAATGTAGGATTCTTCAACAAAATCCTTTATCGTAAAATTTCTAGGGAGCCATAATTTTGTTGACTACAGCATTCCTACGTCATTTCCAATGAGTAGAATTTCATCAACGTACATTACAAGGAACGTCATGGCTTCCTATATCAACTTCTACCAAAATAGCCCACGGGGAGAAAAGGTCAAACCATGGTACGGAGAACAAAGTAAAACAACAAGCAAAGTTTGTGATATATGCAACGTGCTATGCAATGCTTGTTCGGTAATAAGAAGTATCGGGTATCAAATCGGAGGCCAAGAGACACGATCAACAGCAATGTGTGGCAACGTCATTGAGAGTTCAGGAGTTACCTGGGCAGTCCTAACGGAAAATAGATGTGGCTCATTGCCGAGGGTAAAGGGAGCTAGCCGTTCAGCTGTGACAGTAAACAAAAGGTGCACTACGACTACCTGCCACCCCCTATCCAGACCACAGAAAACTGATGGGGCGGGAGCTACCCGATGCATCCTCAATGCTATTCCTCGTGAGTATGAACATCAACAACCACTCCAAGAGGAAGCAACTCAAAATCAAATATCAATGCATCAGCTAATAAGGGATTATCAAGGCTCAAGATGATATATGCACAACTCAAAATCAAATATCAATGCATCAGCTAATAAGGGATTATCAAGGCTCAAGATGATATATGCACGTCTTCTATGCCATGACATGCTCAATCATGCAACACAAGCAACAACACAATTCTAATCACATTGAACGTTTATAGCATAGAGCACATACTCATACTCTACGAAAGCTATAAATACCAGTTCGGATTTGTACCTCAACTCCTGACAAAAAATATCTCACAACAGCTCGCGGGAAGAACATAACACCATCACGGAACAGATCGCATGAACCTACACTTCAGCTAACTGGGTGGATCACACCAAAAACCACAAGAGTCTCTAGAAGCTTCGAAAGCTTACACCACCAACTACAATATGCTCAACATAAACGAAATAAGCTCAGAGAAAATAACCAGGACACTGCCTAGGGCAAAACAACTCAGACTAGCGCAAGCCTACTCCAATCTAAACCACACTAGTCACAAAACAAAGATAAGGAGAAGATTATCAACTTACAACTCATGGTGACCTGAGCGAAACATCCAAACAGTTGGGAAATGAGAATAATAGCTCGCCTCTACCAACATCGTGCTTCTTCTCCGACCATTCACTAGCTCCAAGAATGGTGAGGAAAAGATGGATTTGGAGATAGGATTCCAATGGTACCAACCTTGCTCCAAGCTAAGCCGTCTACCACCGAAAATTGGAGAAGATAAGGTTCGAGTGAACAGTGGCGAGGGTTTCATGATGATGATATCAGCTTGGGCTCTCAAGGCATACGAAATATTGGGAAATAGGTAACACCTGGTCAAAGTCTAACTATATAACTTAAGTTCTCCCGACCTGATCTACAGTAACCATCGACCAGCTCATGCCTCTAAGCTGATATCAGCTCTGGATGTCTAGTTATCCTCTAAGCTGACTCTCCATTCAGTTCTTAACAAATCGATAAGCTACAATCAGCACGCGCAAGAACGAATCAGCTCTATTTCAACAGATCAGCATGTAGTTTATGCGCTAACAACATAGGACACAAAGATCAGCACGAAGCCCTTAGATCAGTTAGGAGTTTCTCAAACCGCACGGGCAATATCAGCACGTTACACCATCCAGCTGAGGCATCAGATCAGCTCGCACTACTCGAACCAGAATGCGCTAATCAACAGCACAGTACTTCCAGACCAGCTCTTCTCGCACCAGATCAGCTCAGCTTGCACCAGATCAGCACAACGTGATCAGCACGTAGCTCGATCAGCCTAACGTAGCTCGATCAAGTCACCCGCTCGATCCAATTCAGCACTGTTCCATCAGATTAACACGCTTGAAAACGATCATCTCAGCACTCAATCAACCAGTCTAGCATGCGCTCGATCTAATCCATCTAAACTGATTAATCAAACTAAATAAAGTGAACTGATCTTACAGACCTCACATTCTCCCCCACTAAAAGAGGATTTCATCCCCGAACTAAAAACACAACCTCCAGAACGCAAGTAACAAACCAGGATCATCAAAAAAAGTGAAAGCACACTAGAAACACAACATAGAGCACTCTAAAGATCTCAGAACAGCAAACAACCAGTAGATAACCAGACCACGTGGAGTAACTTGATGCATGCTCAAACATATGAGGCATCTAATAGTCACTGTGTATTCTAAACTCGTTCCTAGTCGATTGGGCCGTCAAAATGAGGATAAGGCCGCCCGAGCTTGAGACTAGCATGTGCGATGTGAAGTACCACGTTTCATTGGTAGGGAACATTGTGATGTTCTGAGCATGCAGATGGATAGTGACCTGGTGATCTATCGAACTACCCTCGTTCGGACTTTCCAAGTGGTTACCATTTGTCGAGTGGATTAAGTCCGAGGTCTTGGTTGTACAATTAGCCCTCAGTTACTCGAAACTTCATTGAGACTCTACATGATAGGTGCCTCACTTTGACCCGTTTACTGACTCTGTTGGGGTCAGTCAGGTGGCGGGATTGGGTGAGGTCCCGATGCATGTAGGAGTCGATGCTTCGTTGTCGAAGATTCACCGCTCGCCTTTGTGCGTGGATATCCTATGCTATCTGAGGAGATAATAGTGTGACAAATCTCTGGCCAGAGTACTAGAAGTGTTTTAGGTAAATGAGTTTTTCTAGTAACACACGCGATGTCACTATTTGATCTTCGAGATGTATGCATGGTTATTGGATCTCTAGCGACTCTCGAATTACCAATGGTCGTTGATCTGATCGAGATATTTTTGTTGAAAGGACCGTACTGTA
The DNA here is from genome assembly GCA_001598015.1 of Dorcoceras hygrometricum. Taxonomy (NCBI): domain Eukaryota; kingdom Viridiplantae; phylum Streptophyta; class Magnoliopsida; order Lamiales; family Gesneriaceae; genus Dorcoceras; species Dorcoceras hygrometricum. The sequence goes on along the minus strand of KV019088.1, from coordinate 237,493 downwards.
TGCTAACCATGACCAACTGGTTATTGCAGGCACTATCAGTGATACCTAGGGGATCATGGGGCGATGTTGCTAGACGCTTTACCATGATCCGATGGGTTAGTCCGAAATTGTGATTTCGGAGTCACAATTGTTGTGAGCCCACGGCTAGCTGTATCCCTGAACCATTGAGGGTCACACAAGTACTGGTTTCTCGATTCCCGCACGGAAATTAAGCTCAATTTATTGAGTATAGGAGGAGGAAGAATGGAAGTGCGACTTCCTAAAATTAAATAGGGTCAAAAATTCAATTTCCCTAAAAGTTTGAGCTAGTTTGACTATCCTTGAAAATTACAGGGGCCAAAATGCTATTTTGAATTAGGTGGTTCGGAAAATTATTTTCGCATCATAATGCTCAGTTTTGTAAACTGTATGGATCGGTCCGATCTGATCGTCGATCGGGATTATGATGAAGCCACTGCAATGGACTTGAAACGAATGTTCATATTGGCCTGGGCCCGACCCAAGCCCATTAATCCGGTTCAAGCCCATGAAGAAATCTATATATAGGGCCCTAGGGTTTTGAAAAAAAACACCATAACCCTAGATTTCTTCCTCTCTTCTCCCCACTCTCCTCACACCGCCGCCGCCTCCTTTCCGTCGCCGCCCGCCGCCGACGCGCCGCCCGCCGCCGACGCGCCGCCGACGCCGACGCCGCTCGTCGCCGCCGTCGGACTTGTTCCGACCGTCTCGATGAGGAGATTCCGTCCATGAAATCTTCGTCGTGTTTTCTAGTGCAGACCGATGAAGGAATCAAGAATCCAGTCGTGGATCGGATTAGGAGACGACAACCGCCTACCGTTGAAGTGCCGATTTCCTCGTGAAATTGGTCGGAGCCAGGCGCTTAGACACCAGCAAAGGACCAATCTAAACATCCTATGCATGTTTAGTTGCTGTTATTATTGTGTATTGACCGTTCCCGGGTCCAAATTTTTAAATCTTCCGCTGCGTCCCGGGAGCGGGATCCGGATCCGCCGCTGCGCCAACACTTTGCTTCTAACTCCCAGGAGGTTTCTTCTCTTCCATGCTTACTAAAATGGACCATAACCAAAGGAATGGTCTTGCTCCTAAGATGTTTCTCCTTCCTGTACATTACCTGAATTTGATACTCAACATAACTCAAGGTCTGATCTATCTCAACTTCACCGACTCTCAACACATGGGAAGGATCAGGCTCGTACTTTCGCAACATAGACACATGACACATCATGTATCGCAGAAAGCTCGGGTAACAAGTGCACACAATATGCTTAGGATACAATCCTCTCAACAATATCATACGAACCGATGAAACGAGGAGCAACCCTTAAGTCCAAACCTCATAACACTTCTGAAAGGAGAAACTTTAAAAAAGACTCGATCACGAACCTGAAACTCCAAAGGCCTATGCCCCTTTGTTCGCAGAATTGGCTTGAAAATCTTGAGCTGATTTCATTTTCTTCCTGATTAGGTCGATTTTTGAGCTCTCATTTTCTGCACAAACTCTAGTGAAGATAACTATCTTTCTCCAACCTCTTTCCCATAGATCGGCGACCTGCACTTATTGCCATACAAAGCCTCAAATGGTGCCATTCCAATAGTCACCTGGTAACTATTGTTATAAGAAAACTCTACTAAGGATAAAGAATTCTGCCAACTTATGCTGAAATCCATCAATATATCTCACAACATATCCTCAAGTGTCTGAATGGTCCTCTCTGATTGGCGGGGATGATACGTGGTACTCATGGTCAACCTCGAACCTAAAGCTGCTTGCAAGCTTTTCCAAATCGGGAGTAAACCTAGGATCCCTGTCAGACAATATCAACACTGGCATACCGTGCAATCTCACAATATGATCAATGTACAGCCTCACCATCTTATTCATGGATAAAATCATCTCATAGGGATGAAGTGGGCTGACTTTGAGTCGATCAATTACCACACAAACTACATCACACCCTCGGTTAGATAGAGGCAAATGGGTCACAAAATCCATTGCAATATGCTCACACTTCCACTGAAGCACTTCCAAGCTTTGCAGCATCCCACCAGGTCTCATTCTCTCGGCCTTGACTTGCTGGCAGTTCAAACATTGAGCCACAAACTCTGAAATATCTCTCTTCATTCCTTCCCACCAATAACAATATTTCAAAGCATGGTAAATATTTTTCACACTAGGATGAACATGTGATGGCTACAATGGGCTTCTCTCAGGATATCTTCCTTCAAATCTATCAGGCTAGGAACCACTAATCTCCCCTGAAACCTCAAACATCCATTCGAAGCAATGGTAAAATCATCTGACTGACTTGCTTGTGACTTCAATTTCAACTCATGGATATACAGGTCAGTTCGCTGCTCTAATGTTGGAGACAACCTGTGGCTTTACCCGAATCGAAGAAACTTCGAAATAATCATCCGCTGGCTGGAAAAGCCAACCAGCAGTTCCCAAATGCTCGTGAACCTTCTAGATATTCAAGAAATCCAACATCGAAATCTGGTCTTTTCTACTAAGGGAATCTACGACAAGATTCACCCATCCTGGCTGATACTGTATCTCACTATCGAAATCCTTGAGTAACTCCTTCCACCAACGCTGCCTCATATTCAAATCAGACTGAGTAAAGAGATACTGGAGGCTTTTGTGGTCGATGTACACCACAAACTGTTCACCATATAGGTAATGGCACCAAAAATTCAACGCAAACACAATGGCCGCCAACTCTAGATCATGTACAGGATAGAGAGTCTCGTGTGGTTTCAACTGTCGAGACGCATAAGCAATCACTCGTCCTTTTGGCATCAAATCACAACCTAGTCCGCTAAGTGATGCATCAAAACATACCACGAAACTTCCCGAACCATAAGGCAACGCCAACACTAGGGCAATAGTCAATTTCTATTTCAAAAACAGGAAACTAGACTCACACTCCTCGATCCACACAAATATCCTATCTTTCTGAGTCAACTGCGTCATAGGCCTGGCTATCCTAGTAAATCTATCAATAGATCACCTGTAATAGCCAGCCAACCCCAAGAAACTATGAATCTCAGAAATGTTTCTAGGCCGTTACCAGTTCAGAATTACTTCCACTTTACTGGGATCAACTGAAATACCCTGAGAAGAAATGACGTGACCCAAAAAGACAATTCCTTGTACTCTCTCTTAGTCCTCGAGTAGACTAAGATATCGTCAATGAACACAATCACAAACAGGTCTATGAACTCTCAAAAGATCCTGTTCATCAAATCCACAAATACAGTAATAGCATTCGTTAGACCAAAAGTGTCAGGCCTCGTGCACAAATCAGAGCAAAACCACATAAAGCACAACGTGGAAGCCATAAAATAGTGGCAAATTTTTTGCTTTAGGCCTGACGGTTTAAAACATATAATTTAAAATACAACCATACTTACAATATCCCAGTTTACAAACACTCAGTACAAGAGTACAAGGCTACAAGATCTGAATTGGATATGACAGATGTGTATGCAATGCAACATATTGCCATATAATTCACAAAACATATGCAAGCAATAACAATACAGAACAAACACAGCATTACACATAATATCCATGCCAAATCCATGCTGTAAAACAAGCTCACATCTGTACCTCAAATCTCTGTGCAACAATTACTAAAGTTACCACAGCAGATTGCCACAATGAAGTCCCGAGCACACAAAATCTGCCACCTGCTCAACGGTAACATACAAAACCTCAGGGACCGAAGCACAGAAAGCAACAACTGGGAGCTACGAAATCGACCAGCGCTATTCTACCTCATCTAATTCAGCAGAGAGCTCTAAATAACGCAAGACAGGGTCTGAACACTTACCACAAAAAGCTAGGAGCGAAATCCGACGCTTATGCTAACAGACTACACAAGGGAGATGTCTTCGTGCACCTCACCAGCTTCAAGAAAACGTCTGAAAGCTATATCCAAACGAAGCGTCTCAGAAAGAGGAGTCCAATGCTACCACTCTTACTTCAATCGGAGCTGTCTACCATCGGCAATCGAAGAATATAAGGTTCCATGAACATAGCTAGGGTATCGCGACAGAGCTTGCTATCGGGAAATATTCTAAGTGTCGGGAACATTAATAGAGAACAAGGCCAAGCTCCCTATTAAATCTCACTGCTGACAGAAACTAGGAACAGATCCATCGACAACTTAAGCTATCACACTGATATTCCCGCTCGCAAACAGATCTTGCAACAGATCTCACTCTACGCCACAACATCGATTACTTAAACTAAACGACGTCGCAGAGAGCTACTGTCGCAACTGGACACGTCACCCGCTACTCACTACTGAACAACTAACCAACATCTTTTCTCAACGCAACAGCAGATCTATCACACTACTGAAGACCAATGCTACTTACTGTTGAGTCTTCTTTGCTAATTCAAACCGTTGTCGTTCCAACTAATCCAAACGACGACGTTAAGCTACTCGCTACTGAAACACGCTAGCGCGCTCTCTACTGCTCATCGACAACTGATCCCGCTACGACTGCAGAATACAACCATTCAGCGACAACTGTTGACGTCACCACTGCTGAACGCTAGCACCAAGCGATGATCCAGCACTCACTACTGAACAGATTCCGCGCCAAACTCTGACTCTCTAGAACTGTTCTAAGGACTAAAACAAAACCCAATAGCTTCTCCAAGCACATCAACGCAAAGCTGATCACCCAGATTTGATCACACTCAAATCTGATCTCGATAAAACCCGATTAATTAACTCAATTAATCTCATCAGCTTTTCGGGTCTCACATCTCTCCCCCACTAATACAGCATTTCGTCCTCGAAATCAATCAACTCCAAAACAAGAGTTCAAGATAACTGGGGAAAAGAACTTAAGCAAACATCTACCAGGAAATAACAAGGAACCAACCACTGGAATCTGATGCAACTCTCACTCAAACATATGCGGCCACTCACGCTGCATCTCCTCTTCCAGTTTCCACGTAGCTTCCTCTCTACATGTTTGCTCCATTGAACCATCACCAAGGGAATGGTATTGTTCCTCAGCTGTTTCTCTTTCCTATTTAAAATCTGCAAGGGATATTCAACATAACTCAAAGTCCGATCTAACTCCACCTCGTCAGTTCTCAACACATGCGAGGGATCTGGCTCATACTTACTCAGCATCGAAACATGAAACACATCATGTAAGGAAGACAAATCTGGTGGCAACAACAGCCGATAAGCCAAAGGACCAATCCTCTCTAAGATCTCATAAGGACCAACATAACGAGGAGCTAATTTTCCCTTGAGACCAAATCTCATAACGCTGTGGAAAGGAGAAACCTTAAGGAAAATTAGATCACCAACCTCAAATTCTAAAGGTCTACGCCTCCTATTCGCATAACTAGCTTGGCGATCTTGTGCAGCTTTCATACGCTGGCGAATCAAATCCACTTGATCCCTCATCTGCTGCACAAACTCTGGAGAAGACAGCTGTTTCTCCCCCACTTCTTCCCAACATACCGGCGATATGCACTTTCTACCATACAAAGTTTCAAACGGTTCCATGCCACTCGTCACTTGGTATCTGTTATTGTAAGAAAACTCAACCAAATACAGTGAATCCTGCCAGCTACCACCGAAGTCTATAACTACAGGTCTTATCATATCCTCCAAAATCTGGATAGTCCTCTCAGTGCCATATGTTTGGGGTTGATACGATGTACTCATAGCCAATCTGGTACCTAAAGCTGTCAGCAAAATCTTCCAAAACCTGGAAGTAAATCTCGGATCTCTGTTTGAGACAATGGAAACAGGCACACCATGCAAACGCACCACACAATCCACATACAGCTTTGACATTTTCTTCAAATAAAACGTCATACCATAGGGAATGAAGTGAGTAGACTTCGATAATCTGTCGATAACAACCCACACAACATCGCATCCTCTGCTGGAACGAGGTAGATGCGTCACAAAATCCATAGCTATGTGCTCCCAATTCCACTGGGGCACTTTCAGACTCTGCAATAAACAACCAGGTCTCATCCTTTCAGCCTTGACTTGCTGACAATTCAGACATCTAGCCACAAAATCAGCAACGTCACTCTTCAAACCAGCCCACCAGAAGTGAGACTTTAAGGCATAATACATCTTCCTCACGCCTGGATGAACACTGTGCCTACTGCATTACGCTTCTCTAAGGATCTCTTCCTTCAAATCAATCAGATTTGGCACAACCAACCTGCCACGGAAACTCAAACAACCATCAGAAGAGACAGAATACTCCTCAAGCTGTCCAGCTCTAACCTTCAGCTTTAGCTCATGGATGGAAGGATCTGACCTTTGAGCAGCTCTAATGCTCGCAACAATTTGTGGCTCAACTGGGAAAGAAGACACCACAACATAATCCTCAGCTGGGTAAAAATGCCAACCAGTAGTGCTTAAAAGCTCATGCACCTTCGAAATCTGCACATATGAAAGCATCGCCAATTGAGCTTTCCTACTCAAGGCATCAGCCACTACATTAACTTTCCCAGGCTGGTATTGGATCTCACAATCAAAATCCTTAAGCAGTTCCATCCATCTCCGCTGTCTCATATTCAAGTCTGACTGAGAAAACAAATACTGGAGACTCTTGTGGTCCGAATACACCACAAACTGCTCGCCATATAGATAGTGGCGCCAAATCTCCAAAGCAAATACCACAGCTGCTAGCTCTAAATCATGAACTGGGTATCGAGTCTCATGCGGTTTCAACTGCCGAGAGGCATAAGCAATGACTCGACCATTCTGCATCAACACACAACCCAATCCATTCAAGGAATCATCTGCACAAACTACAAAACCACCTGAACCACACGGAAAAGCTAACACAGGCGCAGTAGTTAGCTTCTCAACTATTCTCGCATTTCTCAGTCCACTCAAACCTCTTGTCCTTCTGAGTCAACTGCGTCATTGGCTTAGCTATACTAGAGAATCCCTCTATAAACCGCCGATAATAGCCAGCCAGACCCAAGAAACTACGAATCTCAGCAACACTCTTGGGACGCTCCCAGTTGAGAACAGCCTCAAGCTTACTGGGATCCACAGAAATACCATCAACAGAAATTACATGACCCAGAAAAACAATTCGGTCTAACCAGAACTCGCACTTGGAGAACTTAGCATACAGCTGCGAGTTTCGAAGCTTCTGAAGAACCAACTTCAAATGCTCTTTGTGCTGCATCGGAGTCTTAGAGTACACCAAAATATCATCGATAAACACAATCACAAACTTATCGATGTACTCTCGAAAGAATCTATTCATCAAGTCCATAAAAACTGCGGGAGCATTCATCAAAACAAAAGGCATAACCAGAAACTCGTAATGCCCATACCTCATACGAAACGCAGTCTTCTCAAAATCCTGCTCACAGATGCGCAACTGTTGGTACCCCAAATGAAGATCGATCTTAGAAAACACAGTCGAACCCTGAAGCTGATCAAACAAGTCATCGTTCCTAGGCAAAGGGTACTTGTTCTTCACTGTCGCTTTGTTCAACTGCCTAAAGTCGATACACATCCTCATTGACCCGTCCTTATTCTTAACAAACAAGATAGGAGCTCCCCACGGAGATATTCTAGGCCTAATGAATCCCTTCTCTAGCAAATCACTAAGCTGAACCTTAAGCTCCCTCAACTCAGCAGGCACTAAAAGATACGGAGCTCTCGAAATCGGTGCTGTACCAGGTACCAACTCAATGCTGAAGTCGATCTCCCTCCTCGGAGGAAAACAAGGAATCTCCTCCGGAAACACATCCAGAAAATGTCGAACCACGGGAACCCTACTAAGCTCTACGCTCGAAGAAGAAGACGCATCTAAGGCATAGATCATAAAACCCTCATTCTCAAGCGACAACAGGCTAAACATCTCCATCGCAGAGACTAAAGGAATCTTCGACTGGGAATCTTGGCCGTAGAAATTCCATTTCTCGTCCAAACTGAGGCTAAACGCACAATGCCATGTAAACAATCCACCGAGGCCCTAAAACTCGACAACACATCCATTCCCACTATACAGTCGAAATCCCAAAACACCAAACAAATCAAATTCGCTACTAAAACATTATCACCAAACCTCAAAATGCCATTCAACAAAACCTCTCGGGAGTACAGGCTCGCGCCAGCCGGAGTCGCAACAAAGACAACATCGCGAAAAGTAGTGGTATGCAAACCATGCTCAACCACAAATGCATCAGAAATAAACGAATGCGATGCGCCAGTATAAAAAATACTCATGCAGGAAAATCAAAGACAGATCAAGTACCTGTAATCACTCCGCTCGGCGTGCCCTCCGCTTGCTCCCTCGTAATGGCATTCACCTGGGCTTGCGGGGGAACTGAGAAATGTTTCTGGGAAGACTCTCCGAAACACTATGGACCAGGCTGCTGAAACGGCCTAAACTGCGTCTCTCCCACTCTAGACTGAGGCACCGGAAAAGAACGACCTCTAGAAGATCCACCACGACCCTGAGGTGAAGCTGCAACTTGTTGAGATCCAGCCAACAGACATACTCTCCAAAAGTGCCCATACTGTCCACAGATGTTGCACGAACCCTGCACTCCAACACACTGGGTCGAAGGGTGCTTGCCTCCACAAAAACCACAAAACTATGCCCTAGGGCTACCACTGCTAGAACTACCAGAACCAGAAGAACTAGAACCTGCCTTCTTCTTGAACTTGTGGACACGAGGCCTAAACCTCTGGCGTCCCGACTGCTGAGCTAACTGCTGCTGCTGGGGTGGATGGGATGACTGAGACGACTGGGAAGGTTGTGCTCCCTGAACCACTGGACGACTACTCTACGCCACCTACGGCCTAACACGAGACCGACGATTCCTCAAACCCTCCTCAATGTCTATCGCACTGTCCACTGCCTCCGCATAGCTCTTGGGTGAACTCGCCAAAACCAAAGAATACAACTCCTCATTCAGCCCCTCAAGAAACCTAGTTCTCTTCGCTCTCTCTCTGCCATCAACATGCGGTACATACGCAAGAAAGGAAGAAAACCTACGGGCATACTCTTTCGCAGACATAGAGCCTTGCTCCAAGTTATCAAACTCATGCTCACGAGCGTTCACGTAGGACTTCGGGACATACTCTTGACGAAAAGCTGTGCAAAAACTGTCCCACGAAATTCCTACTCCAGTCTCTTCCAAAGTCCTCGAAGCACCTCTCCACCAACGCTCCGCACATTTACTCAACTGAAAAGTAGCCAGACTCAACTTGAGTTCGTCATCATACTGCACACGGTTAAACAAACCCGTGACATGCTGCAACCACGAATCTGCATCAGCACTAGATTCATCCCCATTGAAGACCTGAGGATTCATACGCTGAAACCTCGCCATAACGAGTTCCATATCATTCACACGAGCAGCCAACTCGTCAAACTCATCCTCATATCGCCTACCGCGTCCACGAAGGGGAAAACTACACTCATCACCTTCGGTCTGACCTTCTGACTCTTTCGGAATCTGCCCTCTACCTCTACCCCTACGTCTAGGCGGCATCTAAGAAACACTAAGAGGGTAAGGTCAACAAAACAAATACAACATAATTGAATGCAGCAATTAGATCACATAATCAAGCACATGCAACACACAACACTGTGCCTAGACTCAAGTGTGATCAAAAGAAATCGAGCTTATCCCAGCTTAAACTCTGATACCAAAAATGTCAGGCCTCGTGCACAAATCAGAGCAAAACAACATAAAGCACAACGCAGAAGCAATAAAATAGTGGCAAATTTTTGACGGTTTAAAACATATAATTTAAAATACAACCATACTTACAATATCCCAGTGTACAAACACTCAGTACAAGAGTACAACATTTAAACAAATACAAGTATTACGGCATACAACAGAATCCCAAAAGCACAGGCATTCCCCGGCTGACAGTACTAGTACATATATTCTATACGCTAACTGGGACACTCTAACCACCTCCTGGGGTACCTCCCGCTGGGTCAAAGCCACGACCAGCAGAGAAACCTGGGAAACCTGAAGCAACACACATGCAACAAACACAAGCCCCAGAGGGACATCGGGGTCAAACCCTAGTACGGAGAGCAACTGAAAAACAGCAATAGACAGCAACAGATAAAATGCAGATGCTATGCATGAGGAACAGGGCAACAGCCGAAGTCTTCAACCACAACAGGGAGCCAAAGAACTCAGGCATAGATCAACAACTGACAATAGATTCTACAAAGATAGTGGCCACGGTATGTGTACAAGCATATGGGAATTACCCACTCATCTCTACACCACACCCGATACCAGATGCTGCACAACAGCTCAACCTGTCGTTGCCAACTCATGAACTGTGGTAGTTAACCACCCGGCCCATAGTGGCTAACTGAACCCAGCAGGGAGCTGAGAGTGCGGTATTGTCGCTCGCCCTCGCATCCTGGCACGCAACAGAACAGAACAACAATGCAAGGCTTCAAGATCTGAACTGGATATGACAGATGTGTATGCAATGCAACAGCTTGCCATATAATTCACAAAACATATGCAATCAATAACAATACAGAACAAACACAGCATTACACATAATATCCATGCAAAATCCATGCTGTAAAACAAGCTCACATCCGTATCTCAAATCTCTGTGCAACAATTACTACAATTACCACAGCATATTGCCATAATGAAGTCCCGAGCACACAAATCTGCCACCTGCTCAACGGTAACATACAAAACCTCAGGGACTGAAGCACAGAAAGCAACAGCTGGGAGCTACGAACTCGACCAGTGCTATTATACCTCATCTAATTCAGCAGAGAGATCTAAAAAAAGCAAGACAGGGTCTGAACACTTACCCCAAAAAGCTAGGACCGAAATCCGATGCTTATTCTTACAGACTACACCAGAAGTGAGACTTTAAGGCATAATACATCTTCCTCACGCCTAGATGAACACTGTGCCTACTGCAGTGCGCTTCTCTAAGGATCTCTTCCTTCAAATCAATCAGATTTGGCACAGCCAACCTGCCACGGAATCTCAAACAACCATCATAAGAGACAGAATACACCTCAAGTTGTCCAGCTCTAACCTTCAGCTTTAGCTCATGGATGGAAGGATCTGTCCTTTGAGCAGCTCTAATGCTCGCAAAAATTTGTGGCTCAATTGGGAAAGAAGACACCAAAACATAATCCTCCGCTGGGTAAAAATGCCAACCAGTAGTTCTTAAATGCTCACGCACCTTCGAAATCTGCACAGATGCAAGCATCGCCACTTGAGCTTTCCTACTCAAGGCATCAGCCACTACATTAACTTTCCTAGGCTGGTATTGGATCTCACAATCAAAATCCTTAAGCAGTTCCATCCATCTCCGCTGTCTCATATTCAAGTCTGACTGAGAAAACAAATACTGGAGACTCTTGTGGTCCGAATACACCACAAACTGCTCGCCATACAGATAGTGGCGCCAAATCTCCAAAGAAAAGACCACGGCTGCTAGCTCTAAATAATGATCTGGGTATCAAGTCTCATGCGGTTTCAACTGCCGAGAGGCATAAGCAATGACTCGACCATTCTGCATCAACACACAACCCAATCCATTCAAGGAATCATCTGCACAAACTACAAAACCACCTGAACCACACGGCAAAGCTAACACAGGCGCAGTAGTTAGCTTCTATTTGAGCAACTGAAAACTATTCTCGCATTGCTCAGTCCACTCAAACCTCTTGTCCTTCTGAGTCAACTACGTCATTGGCATAGCTATACTAGAGAATCCCTCTATAAACCGCCGATAATAGCCAGCCAGAGCCAAGAAACTACGAATCACAGCAACACTCTTGGGACGCTCCCAGTTGAGAACAGCCTAAACCTTACTGGGATCCACAGAAATACCATCAACAGAAATTACATGACCCAGAAAAACAATTCGGTCTAACCAGAACTTGCACTTGGAGAACTTAGCATACAACTGCGAGTCTCGAAGCTTCTGAAGAACCAACTTCAAATGCTCTTTGTGCTGCATCGGAGTCTTAGAGTACACCAAAATATCATCGATAAACACAATCACAAACTGATCGATGTACTCTCGAAAGACTCTATTCATCAAGTCCATAAAAACTACGGGAGCATTCGTCAAACCAAAAGGCATAACCAGAAACTCGTAATGCCCATACCTCATACGAAACGTATTCTTCTCAAAATCCTACTCACAGATGCGCAACTGATGGTACCCCGAATGAAGATCGATCTTAGAAAACACAGCCGAACCCTGAAGCTGATCAAACAAGTCATCGATCCTAGGCAAAGGGTACTTGTTCTTCACTGTCGCTTTGTTCAACTGCCTAAAGTCGATACACATCCTCATTGACCAGTCCTTCTTCTTAACAAACAAGATAGGAGCTCCCCACGGAGACATTCTAGGCCTAATGAATCCCTTCTCCAGAAAATCACTAAGCTGAACCTTAAGCTCCCTCAACTCAGCAGGCGCTAAACGATACGGAGCTCTCGAAATCGGCGCTGTACCAGGTACCAACTCAATGCTGAAGTCGATCTCCCTCCTCGGAGGAAAACAAGGAATCTCCTCCGGAAACACATCCAGAAAATGTCGAACCACGGGAACCCTACTAAGCTCTACTCTTGAAGAAGAAGACGCATCTAAGGCATAGATCATAAAACCCGCATTCTCAAGCGACAACAGGCTAAACATCTCCATCGAAGAGACTAAAGGAATATTCGATTGGGAATCTTGGCCGCAGAAATTCCATTTCTCGCCAAACTGAGGTCTAAAATGCACAATGCCATGGAAACAATCCACCGAGGCCCTAAAACTCGACAACACATCCATTCCCACTATACATTCGAAATCCCATAACACCAAAAGAATCAAATTCGCCACTAAAACATTCTCACCAAACCTCAAAATGCCATTAAACAAAACCTCTCGGGAGTACAGGCTCGCGCCAGCCGGAGTCGAAACAAAGACAACATCGTGCAAAGAAGTGGTATGCAAACCATGCTCAACCACAAATGCATCAGAAATAAACGAATGCGATGCGCCAGTATAAAAAAAATCATGCAGGAAAATCAAAGACAGAGCAAGTACCTATAATCACTCCTCTCGGCGTGCCCTACGCTTTCTCCCTCGTAATGGCATTCACATGGGCTTGCGGGGGAACTGAGAAATGTTGCTGGGAAGACTGTTCGAAACACGACGGACAAGGCTGCTGAAACGGCCTAAACTGCGTCTCTCCCACTCTAGACTAAGGCACCGGAAAAGAACGACCTCTAGAAGATCCACCACGACCCTGAGGTGAAGCTGAAACTTGCTGAGATCCAGCCAACGGACATACTCTCCCAAAGTGCCCATACTGTCCACAGATGTTGCACGAACCCTGCACTCCAACACACTGGGTCGAAGGGTGCTTGCCTCCACAAAAACCACAAAACTCTGCCCTAGGGCTATCACTGCTAGAACTTCCAGAACCAGAAGAACTAGAACCTGCCTTCTTCTTGAACTTGTGGCCACGAGGCCTAAACCTCTAGCGTCCCGACTGCTGAGCTAACTCCTGCTGCTGGGGTGGATGGGATGACTGAGACGACTGGGAAGGTTGCGCTCCCTGAACCACTGGACGACTACTCTGCGCCACCTACGGCCTAACACGAGACCGACGATTCCTCAAACCCTCCTCAATGTCTATCGCACTGTCCACTGCCTCCGCATAGCTCTTGGGTGAACTCGCCAAAACCAAAGAATACAACTCCTCATTCAGCCCCTCAAGAAACCTAGTTCTCTTCGCTCTCTCTCTGCCAGCCACATGTGGTACATACGCAAGAAAGGAAGAAAACCTACGGGCATAATCTTTCGCAGACATAGAACCTTGCTCCAAGTTATCAAAATCATGCTCATGAGCGTTCACGTAGGACTCCGGGACATACTCTTGACGAAAAGCTGTGCAAAAACTGTCCCACAAAATCCCTACTCCAGTCTCTTCCAAAGTCCTCGAAGCGCCTCTCCACCAACGCTCCGCACATTTCCTCAACTGAAAAGTAGCCAGACTCAACTTGAGTTCGTCATCATACTGCACACGGTTAAACAAACCCGTGACATGCTGCAACCACGAATCTGCATCAGCACTAGATTCATCCCCATTGAAGACATGAGGATTCATACGCTGAAACCTCGCCATAACGAGTTCCATATCATTCACACGAGCAGCCAACTCGTCAACCTCATCCTCAGCTCGCCTACCGCGTCCACAGAGGGGAAAACTACGTTGATCACCTTCGGTCTGACCTTCCGACTCTTTCGGAATCTGCCCTCTACCTCTACCCCTACGTCTAGGCGGCATCTAAGAAACACTAAGAGGGTAAGGTCAACAAAACAAATACAACATAATTGAATGCAGCAATTAGATCATATAATCAAGCACATGCAACACACAACACTGTGCCTAGACTCAAGTGTGATCAAAAGAAATCGAGCTTATCCCAGCTTAAGCTGTAATACCAAAAATGTCAGGCCTCGTGCACAAATCAGAGCAAAACCACATAAAGCACAACGCAGAAGCAATAAAATAGTGGCAAATTTTTGACGGTTTAAACATATCTTAAGCTGTAATACCAAAAATGTCAGGCCTCGTGCACAAATCAGAGCAAAACCACATAAAGCACAACGCAGAAGCAATAAAATAGTGGCAAATTTTTGACGGTTTAAACATATAATTTAAAATACAACCATACTTACAATATCCCAGTGTACAAACACTCAGTACAAGAGTACAACATTTAAACAAATAAAAGTATTACGGCATACAACAGAATCCCAAAAGCACAGGGCATTCCCCGGCAGACAGTACTAGTACATATATGCTATACGCTAACTGGGACACTCTAACCACCTCCTGGGGTACATCCCATTGGGTCAAAGCCACGAACAGCAAAGAAACCTGAGAAACCTGAAGCAACACACAGGCAACAAACACAAGCCCCAGAGGGACATCGGGGTCAAACCCCAGTACGGAGAGAAACTGAAAAACAGCAATAGACAGCAACAAATAAAATGCTGATGCTATGCATGAGGAACAGGGCAACAGCCGAAGGATTCAACCACAACAGGGAGCCAAAGAACTCAGGCATAGATCAACAGCTGACAACAGATTCTGCAAAGATAGTGGCCACGGTATGTGTACAAGCATATGGGAATTACCCACTCATCTCTACACCACACCCGATGACAGATGCTGCACAACTGCTCAACCTGTCGTTGCCAACTCATGAACGGTGGTAGTTAACCACCCGGCCCATAGTGGCTAACTGAACCCAGCAGGGAGAGTGCTGTATTGTCGCTCGCCCTTGCATCCTGGCATGCAACAGAACAGAACAACAACGCAAGGCTACAAGATCTGAACTGGATATGACAGATGTGTATGCAATGCAATATCTTGCCATATAATTCACAAAACATATGCAATCAATAACAATACAGAACAAACACAGCATTACACATAATATCCATGCCAAATCCACGCTGTAAAACAAGCTCACATCCGTACCTCAAATCTCTGTGCAACAATTACTACAATTACCACAGCAGATTGCCACAATGAAGTCCCGAGCACACAAATTTGCAACCTGCTCAACGGTAACATACAAAACCTCAGGGACCGAAGCACAGAAAGCAACAGCTGGGAGCTACGAACTAGACCAATGCTATTCTACCTCATCTAATTCAGCAGAGAGCTCTAAAAAATGCAAGACAGGGTCTGAACACTTTCCCCAAAAAGCTAGGACCGAAATCCGACGCTTATGCTAACAGACTACACCAGAGTGAGACTTTAAGGCATAATACATCTTCCTCACGACTGGATGAACACTGTGCCTACTACAGTGCACTTCTCTAAGGATCTATTCCTTCAAATCAATCAGATTTGGCACAACCAACCTGCCATGGAATCTCAAACAACCATCAGAAGAGACAGAATACACCTCAAGCTGTCCAGCTCTAACCTTCAGCTTTAGCTCATGGATGGAAGGATCTGTCCTTTGAGAAGCTCTAATGCTCGCAACAATTTGTGGCTCAACTGGGAAAGAAGACACCACAACATAATCCTCATATGGGTAAAAATGCCAACCAGTAGTGCTTAAATGCTCATGCACCTTTGAAATCTGCACATATGCAAGCATCGCCACTTGAGATTTCCTACTCAAAGCATCAGCCACTATATTAACTTTCCTAGGCTGGTATTGGATCTCACAATCAAAATCCTTAAGCATTTCCATCCATCTCCACTGTCTCATATTCAAGTCTGACTGAGAAAACAAATACTGGAGACTCTTGTGGTCCGAATACACCACAAACTGCTCGCCATACAGATAGTGGCGCCAAATCTCCAAAGCAAAGACCACGGCTGCTAGCTCTAAATCATGAACTGGGTATCGAGTCTCATGCGGTTTCAACTGTCGAGAGGCATAAGCAATGACTCGACCATTCTGCATCAACACACAAACCAATCCATTCAAGGAATCATCTGCACAAACTACAAAACCACCTGAACCACACGGAAAAGCTAACACAGGCGCAGTAGTTAGCTTCTCTTTGAGCAACTGAAAACTATTCTTGCATTGCTCAGTCCACTCAAACCTCTTGTCCTTCTGAGTCAACTGCGTCATTGGCTTAGCTATACTAGAGAATCCCTCTACAAACCGCCGCTAATAGCCAGCCAGACCCAAGAAACTACGAATCTCAGCAACACTCATGGGACGCTCCCAGTTCAGAACAGCCTCAACCTTACTGGGATCCACAGAAATACCATCAACAGAAATTCCATGACCCAGAAAAACAATTCGGTCTAACCAGAACTCGCACTTGGAGAACTTAGCATACAGCTGCGAGTCTCGAAGCTTCTGAAGAACCAACTTCAAATGCTCTTTGTGCTGCATCGGAGTCTTAGAGTACACCAAAATATCATCGATAAACACAATCACAAACTGATCGATGTACTCTCGAAAGACTCTATTCATCAAGTCCATAAAAACTGCGGGAGCATTCGTCAAAACAAAAGGCATAACCAGAAACTCGTAATGCCCATACCTCATACGAAACGCAGTCTTCTCAAAATCCTGCTCACAGATGCGTAACTGATGGTACCTCGAATGAAGATCGATCTTAGAAAACACAGCCGAACCTTGAAGCTGATCAAACAAGTCATCGATCCTAGGCAAAGGGTACTTGTTCTTCACTGTCGCTTTGTTCAACTGCCTAAAGTCGATACACATCCTCATTGACCCGTCCTTCTTCTTAACAAACAAGATAGGAGCTCCCCACGGAGACATTCTAGGCCTAATGAATCCCTTCTCCATCAAATCACTAAGCTGAACCTTAAGCTCCCTCAACTCAGCAGGCGCTAAACGATACGGAGCTCTCGAAATCGGCGCTGTACCAGGTACAAACTCAATTCTGAAGTCGATCTCCCTCTTCGGAGGAAAACAAGGAATCTCCTCCGAAAACACATCCAGAAAATGTCGAACCACGGGAACCCTACTAAGCTCTACGCTCAAAGAAGAAGACACATCTAAGGCATAGATCATAAAACCCGCATTCTCAAGCGACAACAGGCTAAACATCTCCATCGCAGAGACTAAAGGAATCTTCGACTGGGAATATTGGCCGTAGAAATTCCATTTCTCGCCAAACTGAGGCCTAAAACGCACAATGCCATGGAAACAATCCACCGAGGCCCTAAAATTCGACAACACATCCATTCCCACTATACATTCGAAATCCCATAACACCAAACGAATCAAATTCGCCACTAAAACATTCTCACCAAACCTCAAAATGCCATTCAACAAAACCTCTCAGGAGTACAGGCTCGCGCCAGCCGGAGTCGCAACAAAGACAACATCGCGCAAAGAAGTGGTATGCAAACCATGATCAACCACAAATGCTTCAGAAATAAACGAATGCGATGTGCCAGTATAAAAAATACTCATGCAGGAAAATCAAAGACAGAGCAAGTACCTGTAATCACTCCGCTCGGCGTGCCCTCCGCTTGCTCCCTCGTAATGGCATTCACCTGGGCTTGCGGGGGACTGAGAAATGTTCCTGGGAAGACTGTCCGAAACACGACGGACCAGGCTGCTGAAACGGGCTAAACTGCGTCTCTCCCACTCTAGACTAAGGCACCGGAAAAGAACGACCTCTAGAAGATCCACCACGACCCTGAGGTGAAGCTTCAACTTGCTGAGATCCAGCCAACGGACATACTCTCCAAAAGTGCACATACTGTCCACAGATGTTGCACGAACCCTGCACTCCAACACATTGGGTCGAAGGGTGCTTGCCTCCACAAAAACCACAAAACTCTGCCCTAGGGCTACCACTGCTAGAACTACCAGAACCAGAAGAACTAGAACCTGCCTTCTTCTTGAACTTGTGGCCACGAGGCCTAAACCTCTGGCGTCCCGACTGCTGAGCTAACTGCTGCTGCTGGGGTGGATGGGATGACTGAGACGACTGGGAAGGTTGCGCTCCCTGAACCACTGGACGACTACTCTACGCCACCTACGGCCTAACACGAGACCGACGATTCCTCAAACCCTCCACAATGTCTATCGCACTGTCCACTGCCTCCGCATAGCTCTTGGGTGAACTCGCCAAAACCAAAGAATACAACTCCTCATTCAGCCCCTCAAGAAACCTAGTTCTCTTTGCTCTCTCTCTGCCAGCAACATGCGGTACATACGCAAGAAAGGAAGAAAACCTACGGGCATACTCTTTCGCAGACATAGAGCCTTGCTCCAAGTTATAAAACTCATGCTCACGAGGGTTCACGTAGGACTTCGGGACATACTCTTGACAAAAACCTGTGCAAAAACTGTCCCACAAAATCCCTACTCCAGTCTCTTCCAAAGTCCTCGAAGCGCCTCTCCACCAACGCTCCGCACATTTCCTCAACTGAAAAGTAGCCAGACTCAACTTGAGTTCGTCATCATACTGCACACGGTTAAACAAACCCGTGACATGCTGCAACCACGAATCTGCATCAGCACTAGATTCATCCCCATTGAAGACCTGAGGATTCATACGCTGAAACCTCGCCATAACGAGCTCCATATCATTCACACGAGCAGCCAACTCGTCAACCTCATCCTCAACTCGCCTACCGTGTCCACGGAGGGGAAAACTACGCTGATAACCTTCGGTCTGACCTTCCGACTCTTTCGGAATCTGCCCTCTACCTCTACCCCTACGTCTAGACGGCATCTAAGAAACACTAAGAGGGTAAGGTCAACAAAACAAATACAACATAATTGAATGCAGCAATTAGATAACATAATCAAGCACATGCAACACACAACACTGTGCCTAGACTCAAGTGTGATCAAAAGAAATCGAGCTTATCCCAGCATAAGCTCTGATACCAAAAATGTCAGGCCTCGTGCACAAATCAGAGAAAAACCACATAAAGCACAACGCAGAAGCAATAAAATAGTGGCAAATTTTTTAAGGTTTAAAACATATAATTTAAAATACAACCATACTTACAATATCACAGTGTAAAAACACTCAGTACAAGAGTACAACATTTAAAAAAATACAAGTATTACGGCATACAACAGAATCCCGATAGCACAGGGCATTCCCCGGCTGACAGTACTAGTACATATATGCTATACGCTAACTGGGACACTCTAACCACCTCCTGGGATACCTCCCGCTGGGTCAAAGCCACGACCAGCAGAGAAACCTGGGAAACCTGAAGCAACACACAGGCAACAAACACAAGCCCCAGAGAGACATCGGGGTCAAACCCCAGTACGGAGAGCAACTGAAAAACAGCAATAGACAGCAACAGATAAAATGCAGATGCTATGCATGAGGAACAGGGCAACAGCCGAAGGCTTCAACCACAACAAGGAGCCAAAGAACTCAGGCATAGATCAACAGCTGACAACAGATTCTGCAAAGATAGTGGCCACAATATATGTACAAGCATATGGGAATTACCCACTCATCTCTACACCACACCCGATACCAGATGCTGCACAACTGCTCAACCCATCGTTGCCAACTCATGAACTGTGGTAGTTAACCACCCGGCCCATAGTGGCTAACTGAACCCAGCAGGGAGTTGAGAGTGCGGTATTGTCGCTCGCCCTCGCATCCTGGCACGCAACAGAACAGAACAACAACGCAAGGCTACAAGATCTGACCTGGATATGACTGATGTGTATGCAATGCAACAGCTTGCCATATAATTCACAAAAATATGCAAGCAATAACAATACAGAACAAACACAGCATTACACATAATATCCATGCCAAATCCACGCTGTAAAACAAGCTCACATCCGTAATTCAAATCTCTGTGCAAAAATTACTATAATTACCACAGCAGATTGCCACAATGAAGTCCCGAGCACACAAATCTGCCACCTGCTCAACGGTAACATACAAAACCTCAGGGACCGAAGCACAGAAAGCAACAGCTGGGAGCTACGAACTCGACCAGTGCTATTATACAACATCTAATTCAGCAGAGATCTCTAAAAAACGCAAGACAGGGTCTGAACACTTACCCCAAAAAGCTAGGACTGAAATCCGACGCTTATGCTAACAGACTACACAAGGGAGATGTCTTCACGCACCTCACCAGCTTCAAGAAAACGTCCGAAAGCATATCCAAACGAAGCGTCTCGGCAAGAGGAGTCCAACGCTACCACTCTTACTTCAATCGGAGGTGTCTACCATCGGCAATCGAAGAAGATAAGGTTTCATGAACAGTAGCTAGGGTATCGCGACAGAGCTTGCTATCGGGAAATATTCTAAGTGTCGGGAACAATAACAGAGAACAAGGCCAAGCTCCCTATTAAATCTCACTGCTGACAGAAACTGGGAACAGATCCACCGACAACTTAAGCTCTCACACTGATATTCCCGCTCGCAAATAGATCTTGCAACAGATATCACTCTACGCCACAACAGCGATCACTTAAAATAAACGACGTCGCAGAGAGCTACTGTCGCAACTGGAAATGTCACCCGCTACTCACTGCTGAACAACTAACCAACATCTGTTCTCAACGCAACAACAGATCTATCACACTACTGAAGACCAATGCTGCTTACTACTGAGTCTTCTTCGCTAATCCAAAACGCTGTCGTTCCAACGAATCCAAACAACGACGTTAAGCTACTCACTGCTGAAACACGCTAGCGCGCTCTCTACTGCTCAGCAACAACTGATCCCACTACGACTGCTGAATACAACCATTCAGCGACAACTGCTGACGTCACCACTGCTGAACGCTAGCACTAAGAGATGATCCAGCACTCACTACTGAACAGATTCTGCGCCAAACTCTAACTCTCCAGAACTGTTCTAAGGACTAAAACAAAACCCGATAGCTTCTTCAAGCACATCAATGAAAAGCTGATCTCAGTTCTGATCACCCAGATTCGATCACACTCAAATCTGATCTAGATAAAACCCGATTAATTAACTCAATTAATCTCATCATCTTTTCGGGTCTCACAAAAAGGCTTGACATAGAACTCATAATGTCCATACCTCGTCCGAAAAGCTGTCTTAGAAATATCTTTCTCTCGAATCCTCAATCGATGATAGAAGAAGCGCAAGTCAATCTTAGAATACAAACAAGTCACCGATATGGGTAGAGGGTACTTGATCTTCATAGTCACTTTATTCAAATTCCTAAAGTCAATACACATCCTCATCCATCCATCCTTCTTCTTCACGAAAAGATTCGGAGCTCCCCAGGGTGACATACTCGACCAAATGAAACTCTTCTCTAGAAGATCACACAATTGATCCTTGAGCTCTCTCAACTCCTCTAGAACCAACTGATACGGGGCTCTCGAAATCGGGGCTGTCCCTAGCACCAATTCAATATTGAAGTCAATCTACTTTATTGGAGTAAAACCTAGAATCTCCTCAGGGAAAACGTCTGGGAACTCTCAAACAACAGGAATATCACCAAGATCCAAACGAGGCTTGGGTGATACATCCAAGGCATTGATCATGAAACCATAGTTCTGTAGCGACAACAACCCATATATCTCGATAGCCGAGACTATCGAGATCTTCGACCGGGAATCATTACCATATAAAGCCCACTTCTCACTAGATGGTGGCCTAAATTGGACCACGCCAGGGAAACAATCGACTGAAGCTCTATAGTTAGCCAAAACATCCATGCCGAAAATATAGTCGAAGTATCTCTTGGGTTTAATAACTTCAACACATTTCTAATCACACACGTATATAGCATAGAGAACATACCCATACTCTACGACAGCTGTAAATACCAGTTCCGAATCGTACCTCAACTCTTGACCAAAAATACCTCACAACAGCTAGTGGGAAAAACAGAACACCAACATGGAACAGATAGCGTGAACCAACACTTCAGCTAACAGGGTGGAGAAATCACAACAAAAAAAACAAGAGTCTCCAGAAACTCGGAAAGCTTACACCACCAACTACAATCTGCTCAACCTAAATGAAATCAGCTCGGAGAAAATAACCAAGAAACGGACTAGGGCAAAATAGCTCAGGCTAGCTCAATCCTATTCCAACCTAAACTATACTGGTCTAAAAACAAAGCCAAGGAGAAGAGTATCAACTTACAACTCACGGTGACCTGAACGGAAAATCCAAACAGTCGGAAAATGCGTAGAAAGGCTCGTCTCTACCAAAGTCACGCTTCTTCTCTCGCCAATAAATGGCTGAATGGAAGGGGAATGACGAGTTTTGAGAGAGAATTCCAATGGTACCAAACTTGCTCCAAGGTGATTCGTCTACTTCGGCTATCAGAGAAGATAAGATTTGAGTGAATAGTGGCGAGGGTTTCACATTGGGGATATCAGCTCGGGCTCTCAGGGCATACGAAATATCTAAGTGTCGGTAAATGGCTAACACTTGGTCAAAGTCTAAGTATATAGATTAAGTTCTCGCGATATGATCTACAGTAACCACCGACCAGATCAGGCCTCTAAGCTGACTCTCCATTCAGCTCTTACCAAATCGATACGCAACAATCAGCACATGCAACAACACATCAGCTCGGCGTCAACATATCAGCACAAAGCTTATGCGCTAACAGCAAGGACTAACAGATCAACACGGAGCCCTCAGATAAGCTTAGCGCTTCTCAAACCGCACGGGCAATATCAACAGGCTACACCATCCAGCTGAGGCATCAGATCAGCTCGCACTACTCGAACCAGTACGTGCTACTCAACAACACAGTACTTCTAAACCAGCTTAGCTCATTCAGATCAGCTCAGCTCGCATCAGATCGGCACAACACGATCAGCCTACCGTAGCTCTATCAGGTCAGTACGCTCGATCCAGTTCAAAACTGTTCCATAAGATCAACACGCTTCAATGGACCAACTCGTGCTCAAGCAATCACTCCAACTCACGCTCGCTCTGATCCATTTAAACTGACTAATCCCATTAATTAACCAGAACTGATCTTCCAGGCCTCACATTGAGGGTGAATGTTAGCCCCGGTGACACAAAACATAGATTACACACGCGATTAACCTCAAATAGCGGAAGATTAAAAAGATTGATAAATTTTTTTCCTTTGGGCGTGATTGAAATTCATACTTAAAATAATCGGATACTCAAAATAACGAGTTTCATACAACAACAATACCGAATACAAACTTTAAAAAGCAACCAACAACTACAACAAGTATCCCAAAACAACACAATCTCGAATTTGAAATAAAATAGCAACACGAGGCATTCCCCGACACAGACTCGATGACGCTATACATATAAATATATAGCTAGGACACTCTATCAGCCTCTCGGGTCACGGCTACCTGACGTGCCACCTTGCCAGCTGAAGAACCTGGGAAACCTGAATGGCGCACAAAACAACCAAACAACCCCGGAGGGACATTGGTCAAACCCAAGTACGGAGAGCAACATAAACATCAAATAGATAGCAAAAATATAAATGCGATGCAATGCATGAGAGTAGGAAGAACAAAGGGGCTCAAAGGAACAACTCAACAGCTGGTGATCGAATAGACATTATCCACGAAGCTCAACAAAGCAGCTGACCAGCTGGAGACACAAACCGAGAGATCACAGAGCACAAGGAAGAAGCATCTTTGCTGGAACCAACAGCGTAGTGGCCACGGAGCATGTGAGAGCGTGGTAGCTATCCACTCGTCTCAACATGCAGTACCAGAAGCAATAACAGAACAGCTCAACCCTCTGGTGCCCCAAGCTCATGAAAGTATGGTAGCTATCCACTCGTCTCATAGCGGAAACAACCAGAACAACAGGGAGGAGAGGAGCATGGTAGCTAGCCGATCGTGCTCAAATAACCCAACAGCAAGCTTCCTGGTACGAACATATCAGGAATAGCAACAACGGCTAACAATGAACATGAGCTCAACATGAAATGCAGGTATGTAGGAATTACAACTTGCAATATCCAACACAGAACATAATCAAGCAACAGCAGAACATAGTACACACGAATACTACACAGCATACCAGCACGCATACAAATATATCCATGTCTATCACTAAGCTGTAACATAAGCTCACATCCGTAACTTTACTCCTGAGCAGCAAATACCTCAGCAGATCGCACGAGAAAAGAACACCAACAGCTTGCACACGTCTACTGCCCTTCCAGCTGAAGAAACTCAACAGAAACCACCTGAACAACCATGTAGATAAAACCTGCTTAGCCATACAACATCAGCTCGGGGAAAACCACAACAGAACAAAGCTGGGAGCTACCAGCTCACCCAGCTCGAACCTACACTCCCAAATATGATAACTTGCTCTAAACGAAACACAGAACCATAAACAACACTTACCCAAGAGCGCTATTGAAACTGGAGAACTATCTAGCCGAAATCGCGAATGACCCGAACACTTCAACTACGTCGTGCTCACTATTATAGCAAACCGAAGTCTCCAAAGTGGTACAGAAGGAACGCTCTTGGAGAGAGGAACTCTGTGCCACCAGCATTGCTCTAAATTGCGACGACAATCAATGGTAACCGGAGGAGAAAAGGTTTGGTGACAGTAGGGTTTGGGGATGATATATGTCGAGAGCTCTCTGGAGAGGATAAGGGATATGAGATCCCAAAATGGATAAGTGTTGTAAGTAGATAAGGTGTACACGGTCAAGGTCAATTATTTATACTTAAATCCCATGATTTGCTAGAGTGCCACCGACCAGCTCGGGATCCAAGCTGATACCAGCTCAGGCATAAACCAGCACGCTGCCTTACCCAGCTGGTGCGCCCAGTTGCCCACACTCGCTAAACAGATCACAACAACATTTCAAATCACATAGACCAGCTCCCGACAAAGCTCACCCTTCCCAGCTCTCATCCGGTCTGGACCACAACCAGCTTGCACCTAAGCTGGTGATAGCAACGGTGCTGCTCTTCACAGGAACTACGACCAGCTCGTGTCTAAGCTTTTTACACCAAACGATGTCGAACAGCAATCCAGCTCAGAACAACCAGCTCAGAGCACCCAGCACGCCTCTAAGATGAAAACAGCAAACACCACCTGCCTAATCTGAAGATAGCAATCATCACAATCCTAAGCTGGAGACAGCACACAGTACCCGCCTAAGCTGGAGACCGCAACCAGCACGGGCCTAAGCTGGAGACCGCAACCAGCATGGGCCTAAGCTAGTACTCTTAAACAATGCAGCACAACTCGAACAATCTGTACATCCAGCTCAGGTCTATCTCTCACAGATCACTTTACACTCAAATCCTTGATAGCTTATGCTCAACGAATCATATCAGCTCATAGCTTTTCCACACACAGACCAATATGCGCTCCATAAAGCATATTGGCTCGAGGCTGGCCCATCCCAAATCAGCTCACACATGATCCGATATGTACTAAATCCGATTAATTAGCTTAATTACTCCACTAATCCTTCAGGTCTCACATTTCTCCCCCACTAAAACAGGATTTCGTCCTCGAAATTGAACCAACAATATCAACACATAACGGAGAATAAAATTTGAAGCACATACTATACAGAACCTCACGCAGCAACTCGAAAACTCGCAGACAGCCACTAACCAATAGTTCAAGACATCAAAACAGGAAACAGCAAACAAACAAGATACAAGAGTTAATAAGATGCATACTCAAACAGATGAAACCACTCTCGTTGCATCTTCTCCTCTAAATCCCATGTAGCCTCTTCTCTCCCATGCTTGCTCCACTGGACCATCACTAAATGAATGGTCTTTTTTCTACTTTCTGTCCAAAATCTGCAAGGGTTATTCAACGTAGCTAAGAGTTATATCCAATTCTACCTCGTCGGTTTGCAGCACATGAGAAGGATTCGGCTCATACTTCCTCAACATAGACACATGAAAAACATCATTTAGTGAGGACAGCTCGGGCGACAACTGCAAACGATAAGCTAAGGGACTGACCCTCTCAAAAGTTTCATAAGGCCAACATAGTGAGGTGCTAGCTTTCCCTTGAGTGCAAACCTCGTAACACTTCTGAAAAGAGAAACCTTCAAAAAAACCCAATCACCAACTTGAAATTCTAAAGGCCTACGCCTCTTGTTCGCATAGCTTGCTTGATGATCTTGAGCTGAATTCATACGTTGGCGAATCAATTGACTTGGTCCCTCATCTGCTGCACAAATTCAGGTGAAGATACCTTTTTCTCCCCCACTTCTTCCCAACAGATCGACGATATGCGCTTCCTACCGTATATCTCTTCAAATGGTGCCATTCCAATAGTTTTTTGATAGCTATTTGTTGCGACAAAGGCGGATCCAGATCCCGTTTCCCCGGGGGCGCAGCGGAAGTTAAAAGTTTTGCCCCGAGATACATTCAATACATTAAAACTAATCAATAAACCATTCATAGGGCGTTTATCGATTGTTACCTTGCTGGCGTCTAGGCTCCTGGCTCCGACCAGTTTCAAAGGAAAACCGTCACTTCAAAAGGTAGGCGGCGGTAGATCGTCTAATTAGGTCCACAACCGGAAATACGATTCCTTCGTCAGCCTACACTAGAAGCCCTGACGAATTTGACACGAACGGAAACTCCTCGAAAAGCTGATCGGAACAAGTCCGATCACGGCAAGAGGCGGCGGACGGCGGAGCACGGAGGCGCGTGGGCGGCGCACGGGAGGAGGCGCGACCGAGAGGTTTGGGAGAAGAGGGGGCGGCGCACACAAGGGATAGGGTTGGTTAGTTTTATCATGTGTAGCCCTAGGTCTAGCATAAGTAGACCAATGATGGGTTTCAAATAGTCCAATGGGCCTGGGGCGGGCCTAGGTCCATGTGAACATTCGTTTCAACCGTACCATCGTGGCTTCATCACAATTCCGATCGATGATCAAATCGGACCGATCGACTCAGTTTCCAAAACTGAATATTATGATGCGAAAACAATTTTTCAGACCACCTAGTCCAAAATTACAGTTTAGCCCCTCAACTTGGGGAAATCGCAATTTGAACCCTGTTGACTTTTAGGAAGTCACACTCCCTAAAATCCTCGTCCTATGCTCAACACATTGAGCTCAGTTTCCGTGCGGGAATCATGAATCCAGTACTTGTGTGACCCTCAATGGTTCAGATATACAGCTAGCCGTGGGCCCACAATCATTGTGACTCCGAAATCACAATTTCGGACTTGCCCATCGGATCATGGTAAAGCGCCTAGAAACATTGCCCCATGATCCCCTAGGTATCACTGATAGTGCCTGCAAGAACCAGTTGGTCGTGGTTAGCGCACAGTACGGTCCTTTCAACATATATATCCCGATCAGATCAACGATCATTGGTAAATCGAGAGTCGCTAAAGATCCGATAGCTATGCATACATCTTGGAGATCGAATAGTGACATCACGAGTGTTACTAGGTAAACCCATTTACCTAAAACACATCCAGTACTCTGGCCAGAGATTTATCACACTATTGTCTCCTCAGATAACATAGGATATCCACGCATGAAAGCGAGCGGTGAATCCTCGACAATGAAGCATCGACTCCTACATGCATCGGGACCTCACCCAATCCCGCAACCTAATGACCCCAAGGGAGTCGATAAACGGGTCAAAGTGAGGCGCCTATCATGTAGAGTCTCAATGACGTTTCGAGTAGTGAGGACTAATCAGTACAACCAAGACCTCGGACTTATCCACTCGACAAATGGTAACCACTTGGAAAGTCCGAACGAGGGTAGTTCGATAGATCACCAGGTCACTATCCATCTGCATGCTCAGAACATCACAATGTTCCCTACCAATGAAACATAGTACTTCACATCGCAGATGCTAGTCTCAAGCTCGGGCGGCCTTATCCTCATTTTGACGGTCCAATCGACTAGGAACGAATTCAGAATACACAGTGACTATTAGATGTGTTTCATGATAGCCATCATATCCACTATCACATCTAACATACACTATGGTGCATTCTAGGTCTTTATCCAACATAATTGTTAACATTATAATCACAATGAAGATAAAGAATGCCATAAATAAATGCGTATTTCATAAATAAACAAGAGTCTATAAAACCCACACGCCACAAGTTGGCTAGTTGGGCATCAACTCTAACACTATTGTTATACGAAAACTCTACCAACGACAAGGAATCCTACCAGATACCACTGAAATCCATCACAATAGCTCGTAACATATCCTCCAAGGTCTGAATAGTTCTCTCAGATTGGCCATCGGTTTGAGGATGAAAAGTTGTACTCATAACCAATCTAGAGCCTAGAGCTGCTTGCAAGCTCTTCCAAAATCAGGATGTAAATCTTAGATCCCTGTCTGACACTATGGAAACCGGTACTCCATGAAAACGAACCACAAAATCGATGTACAGCTTCGCCATTTTCTTCAAGGAGCACGTCATACTATAGGGTATGAAGTGAGAATATTTCGAAAGTCGATCAATTACCACCCAAACAACATCACATCTGGCTAAAATGAGGTAAATGGGTCATGAAATCCATCGCTACGTGCCTCCCAATTCCATTGGAGTACCTCTAAACTCTACAGCAAACCCCGGGTCGCATCCTCTCCGCCTTGACCTGCTGACAGTTTATACAATGAGCCACAAAATCTGAAACATCGTTCCTCATACCTTGCCACCAAAAGTGTGGTTTCAGAGCGTGGTACATCTTCCTCACACCAGGTTGGACGCTGTGGCGACTACAATGAGCTTCTCTCAATAGCATCTCCTCCATGTCGATAAAGTTAGGCACTACTAACCTACCTCGGAACCTGAAACACCCATCAGAGGCCAAGGAAAATCCTCCAACTGACCACCTTTCACTTTCAGCTTCAGCTCGTGAATATACGGGTCAGTTCTTTGGGCTGTCCTGATGTCCTAAATAACCTGTGGTTTGACCTGAAAACAGGATATCACAACGTAATCATCGCCTGGATAGAAATGCCAACCAGCAGCTCCTAGATGATCATGGACTTTCGAGCTACCTAGCGATGCAAGAATCACCACTTGAGCCTTCCTGCTAAGGGCACCGGCCATGACATTCACTTATTCCGGTTGGTATTGTATCTCGCAGTCAAAGTCCTTTAACAGTTCCATCCATCTGCGCTGCCTCATATTCAGATCGGACTGTGAGAAGAGGTACTGAAGACTCCTATGGTCGGTGTAAACTACAAACTGCTCGCCATAAAGCTGGTGGCGTCAAATCTTCAAATCAAACACGATGGAAGCCAACTCTAAATCATGAAATGGGTATCGAGTCTCATGATGTCAGGCCCCGTGCTAATTACTCAATAAAATAGCACAAATAAAGCACATAAACGCGGAAGCATAAAAACGAGCTTAAAAATTTTTCGAAATAGATTGGGCCTGAACTCAAAATCATCATTTAAAATATTCATAATCAAAATACGAGTAAACTCAAACTCATAAAAAACAGGTAACATCAAATCTCAATCATCAACGATCCCCAAAATACATAATAACGCAGGGCATCCCCTGGTTCAATACATAATAAAGTAGACTGGGACTCAAGGAAACGGGGATCGACCAGCTGAACCTACACTCTGTCCAGCTTGATTACCTGAAGATCCTGCAAAAGGGTAACACAGACCCAAACAACACAAAAGCAGGAAAACAAATACGAGGTCAATCCTCAGTACGAAGAGCTATCAAAACAGCTAGACATGCAACATGCTATAAATCAATGCTATGAATGCATGAGGGCTATCAAAGATCGGATGGCTAGACCAGTAAGTCAACTGGCAATCTCAAGTCAAGCCTCTATACCTCGCACAGCCAATCAGTCGGTGGAAATCATCGGTCCGTGATCACCAGACCCCTCAGCCCATCACAGCTCGGTGGTAGACACTCGAATCCGGTAGTCACCACTCCGATGATAGCGTTGGACTTTTCGGGCACAACACATCTGTCGGCCAGTCACAACGTGACTCTCAATCAGGTCGTCAATCAATCTGTCAATCAGGCTCAAGATGTATGATGATAGCGTTGGACTTTTCGGGCACAACACATCTGTCGGCCAGTCACAACGTGACTCTCAATCAGGTCGTCAATCAATCTGTCAATCAGGCTCAAGATGTATGCATGTATGCCAATCGATATCAAATGCACAATGCATACAATTCAATACGTAAAACAGAATTTAACTCAATCAATTCAACAAACTACTCCACGTAAATTCACCGAATCAGATCAATAGATTTCATAACAAGGAATACATCCATGTTCGCGCATTCAAGCTATTAAGAGCTGCTCAATTCATACCTCAATCTGATTTTACCGACAAATTCCTCAAAGAAACACAGCAATTCATGGCCTTCCTAAATTCTGATTTCCAGCAATTCCCAGCACTCAACAATCGAAGCCTCGAAGCACACGCATAACAGAATTCAGGAGAATGCTACCTCAAACTTAGCCAATACTCAACAAAACTCACGGCCACTACCAAAAGCTCACGGCTGGAATTTCATAAACCCAAACCAGCGTTCAATCCTACCCAAAAAACTTAACAAGAAGCTTAACAAAGCTAGAAACAAGATTCCAACAACTAAAATCGAACGCTACATGCACGCACAAACCTACTGCCGAAATCAGCAGCTTCGCGTTCTCGTTCCAGCTCACTACAGCCTCCAAGATTGGTAGGAAAAGAAAGAGCTCTTCGAGAGGATTCCAACGCTACCTCAAACACGAAAAACAGTGGCCGGAATCAACGGAAAATCACCCGAGAAGCTATCGGTGAACAGTAACCCGAGGGTTTGAAAAGGAACGAAAGTCGGGAGGAAAATAATTGCTAAGTATGGAGTCTGATCTAATAATTGAAGACCAACACTTCCAATTTATAAACGCATGAAATCTGGTTAAATCAACCACCGACAGAAACAGATTCCTACATCGAATTATAGCGCCAAACAGATTCCTCGAACAGCACTTAAACCACCAGATTCCAGTGTTATCTACAAACGCTCGCGCACAAGTAAAAAACGACAGCGTTCCAATAAAACAGATCTCAGCGCTCAACACATCGCTGGTCTCGCCTACTAATTCAAACGGCGTCTTATACGAGACATCTGGAACCAATACACACACACTAACGCTAGAGCCAAAATGACGTCGCATCGCTCCAAACAGATCTCTCACACCACAACGCTAGCTCTCAACGCTGGACAGATCTCTCCGCGCCTAAACGAACGACGACGTATCCACTTATCAAAACGGCGTCACACAGCGAGAACAGATCTCACCTCAAACCACAATGTTCGAACGCTCAACAACAGATGTCAACTCCCACATGTTGACCAACACGTGTCACCCTCTCACGTGCAAGCGCTAAGGCTACTAGATCTCTACACGCGAAACCAGATCTCTCGCTTCTTCCAAAAGCGTTGACCATCGTTGACGTCCGAAATCACGAAAGAACAACGCATTCACTTCCGCGCCATTCTCGACCATCCAGACCTCACCAAAACGATGGCGTTTAGCCTTCTTATCGCGGAAATTCACGCTACACTCGGGGGATCAGATTTCACTCGAAATTTCGCTAATTCGACCTCAAAACTCAACAGATTTCACCCGATAAACCCGAACTAAAATCTGGACAACTCAAACTAGAGATCTGAATTTCTCAAATCAGATTTCACCAAAAATCCAAAATTCCAGAATTCGAAAATCTCAATTCTCGTGACTAATCTAATCAAAAATCTGATTAATCACTAATCTTAAAATCTGATTCCTCACATTCTCCCCACCTTAAGAGATTTCGTCCTCGAAATCAAAGGTAAACACAGGGAAAACTCAATCAAAGATATCAAGTCAAGCAAAATCAGCTATTCAAACTCGAAGCAAAATTCAAAAGTTACCTGGAATTTGCACAATCAGCGCTCAAACAGATGAGGCCAGTCTTGTCTCATCTTCTCCTCAACCTCCCAGGTAGCTTCTTCTCGGCCATCTCCATTGGACCATCACAAACGGAATTATCTTGTTCCTCAGTTGTTTCTCCTTCCTATCCAGGATCTGCACTGGATATTCGACGAAGCTCAAAGAAGAATCCAGCTCAACTTCGTCGGTTCTCAACACATGAGACGGATCTGGCTCATATTTCCTCAACATTGACACATGAAAAACATCATGCATCGCTGCTAATTCATCAGGCAGCCTCAATCGATAAGTCAACTGTCCAATCCGCTCAACAATCTCGAAGGGACCAACGAATCTAGGAGCCAATTTGCCTTTAAATCGAAATCTCATCACGCTCTTGAAAGGAGAAACTTTGAGAAACACACGATCGCCAACCTCAAACTCTAACGGTCGACGTCTTCTGTTAGCATAGCTAGAGAAACGGTCTTGAGCAGCTTTCATTCTACTCCAAATCAAATCAACCTGATCTTTCATGTGCTGCACAAACTCAGGGGTAGAAAGGTGTCTCTCACCAACTTCTTCCCAACAGATCGGAGATCTGCATTTTCAACCATACAACGCCTCAAACGGAGCCATTCCGATAGTCACCTGGTAGCTGTTGTTATACGAAAACTCAACCAAGGACAAAGAATCCTGCCAGCCACCACTGAAGTCCATCACAATTGCACGCAGCATATCTTCTAAAGTCTGGATAGTCCGCTCAGACTGTCAATCTGTCTGTGGGTGATAGGCTGTACTCATAGCCAATCTCGAAACCATTGCTTCCTGCAAACTCTTCCAAAATCTAGAGGTGAACCTCGGATCTCTATCGGACACTATCGAAACCGGAACTCCATGCAATATAACCACATGGTCGATGTACAATTTCGCCATCTTCTTCATTGAACACCTCACGTCATAGGGAATGAAATGGGCAGACTTCGAAAGTCTATCAATTACAACCCAAATCGCATCGCATCCCCTACTCGATCGAGGTATATGAGTCACAAAATCCAAGGTGATGTGCTCCCAATTCCATTGGGGCACCTCTAAACTCTGTAACAATCCACCAGGTCTCATCCTCTCCGCCTTGACCTACTGGTAATTCAGACATCTAGCCACAAAACCAGAGATGTCGCTCTTCATACCTGCCCACCAGTAGTGAGACTTCAAGGCATGATACATCTTTCTCTCGCCCGGATGCACACTGTACCGACTACAATGCGCTTCATTCATGATGGTATCTTTCAAATCAATCAGGTTTGGAACCACTAATCTCCCTCGAAATCTCAGACATCCATCTGAAGAAATAGAGAAATCATCAGACTGACCATTCTGGGCCTTAATCCTCAACTCATGGATATATGGATCAGTCCTCTGCGCCTCCCTAAAGTCACTCATAATCTGCGATTCTACCTGAATCGAAGAAACCATGAAGTACTGATCAACCGGCTGAAATCACCAACCAGTAGTACTCAACTGCTCATAGGCTTTCGAAACAC
Source organism: Dorcoceras hygrometricum (assembly GCA_001598015.1). Lineage (NCBI taxonomy): Eukaryota > Viridiplantae > Streptophyta > Magnoliopsida > Lamiales > Gesneriaceae > Dorcoceras > Dorcoceras hygrometricum. The sequence continues at coordinate 203,547 of KV019088.1, read as the reverse complement.
TCAAAAATGAAAGCATCGCAGGCTGGGTTTTCCTACTCAAGGCATCGGCAACTGAGTTCATCCACCCAGGCTGATACTGAATCTCACAGTTAAAGTCTTTGAGCAATTCCATCCATCATCGCTGCCTCATATTCAGATCAGACTGCGTGAAGATATACTTCAGGCTCTTGTGGTCGGTGTACACCACAAATTCTTCACCATACAGATAATGTCGCCAAATCTTCAAGGCAAACACTATCGCAGCCAACTCCAAATCATGAACAGGGTACCTCGTCTCGTGAGGCTTCAACTGTCGAGACGCATAAGCAATCACGTACCCGTTCTGCATCAGAACTGAGCAATTCCATCCATCATCGCTGCCTCATATTCAGATCAGACTGCGTGAAGATATACTTCAGGCTCTTGTGGTCGGTGTACACCACAAATTCTTCACCATACAGATAATGTCGCCAAATCTTCAAGGCAAACACTATCGCAGCCAACTCCAAATCATGAACAGGGTACCTCGTCTCGTGAGGCTTCAACTATCGAGACGCATAGGCAATCACGTACCCGTTCTGCATCAGAACACATCCTAAACCATTCAGAGAAGCATCGGAGCACACCACGAATCCTCCTGATCCAGACGGTAGAGCCAAAACAGGAGCAGTAGTCAACTTCTCCTTCAACGTCTGAAAACTATACTCGCACTCGTCAGTCCAAACAAACTTCCGATATTTTTGAGTCAACTGAGTCAGAGGCCTGGCTATCGAAGAGAACATCTCGATAAAACTCCTGTAATAGCCAGCCAATCCCAAGAAACTTCGGATCTCGGAAACATTCCTAGGTCTCTCCCAGTTAAGAACTGCTTCGACCTTACTCGGATCCACCGAAATCCCTTGCGCTGAAATCACGTGACCCAAAAAGATAATCCGATCAAGCCAAAATTCGCACTTGCTGAACTTGGCGTACAACTGCGAGTCTCTCAATCTCTGCAACACCAATCTCAGATGCTCCTTATGCTCTCTCAAGCTCTTCGAATACACTAGGATGTCATCTATGAAGACGATCATGAACCGATCGATATACTCACTGAAGACACGATTCATCAAATCCATGAACACAGCTGGGGCATTCGTCAACCAAAACGGCATAACTAGAAACTCATAATGCCCATATCGAGTCCGAAAAGCTGTCTTCGCCACGTCAGCGTCTCTAATCCACAACTGGTGATAACCAGAGCGCAAATCAATCTTCGAGTAGACGACCGATCCCTACAACTGGTCGAACAAGTCATCAATCCTCGGCAAAGGATACTTGTTTTTCACCGTCGCTTTATTCAACTTTCGGAAATCCGCGCACATCCTCATAGACCCATCCTTATTCTTCACAAAAAGAATCGGAGCTCCCCAAGGCGACATACTCGATCTGATGAAGCCCTTCTCCAAGAGATCTCTCAATTGATCCTTCAGCTCTTTCAATTCTGCAGGCGCCAACCGATACGGAGCTCCAGAGATCGGGGCAGTATCGGGCACCAACTCAATGCTAAAGTCGATCTCACGTCTTGGAGGGAATCCAGGAATCTCATCCAGGAATACGTTGGGAAACTCTCGAACAATCGGGATGTCGCTCAACTCCAAACACTGTTCTTGGGAAACGTCAAGCGCGTAAATCATGAATCCCTCATTATCCAGCGATAGCAGGTTAAACATCTCCATGGCGGACACCAGTGGAATCCTTGAGCGCGAATCAGCACCGTAGAACTCCCACCTCTCACCCGAATCAGGGCAAAATCTCACCACACCATGAAAACAATCCACAAAATCCTTATAGCCCGACAACACATCCATCCCCAGGATGCAATCAAAATCTCTTATTCACAAAACAATCAAATTGGACACCAAAACGTTCTCATAATCGAAGCACGCAATCCAATACTACTTCACGAGACCACAGACTCACACCAGCAGGGGTAGACACGGAAACAACATCGTACAATGGGGAAGAACTCAACCCATGCTCACAAACAAACATCTCAGAAATAAAAGAGTGTGATGCACAAGTGTTAAATAAAACTCTCGCAGGATAATCGAAAATAGAGCATGTACCTGCGATCACCATGGCAGGCGTCTCCTCAGCCTGCTCTCTAGTCAAGGCATTCGCCTGAGCCTGCTGGGGAATCTGGAACTGAGGTCTCGGAGGTCCTCCAAACCTAGACGGTCCACTAGGCTGAAATCCAGATCGCTGAGTAGGGGCAGGAAACTACGGTCTCTGGAAAGAACCACCAGCTGATCCCTGCTGCGAAGGAACTGAAGACTGACCCCTCAACAAGGGACACACTCTAACAAAGTGTCATGGCTGTGCACAGTTACGGCAGGACCCCTGAACTCCATGACACTGAGAAGTCGGATGCCTTCCTCCGCACTGTCCACAAGACATGCCACTAGTGTTAGAGTAGATGTCCAACTAGCCAACTTGTGGAGTGTGGGTTCATAGACTCTTGTATGAAACGATCTTTATATATGATATTCGCATTTGTTTATGGCATTATTTACTTTCATTGTGTTGTATGATGATTAACAATTGCGTTGAGTAAAGACCTAGAATGCGCTATAGTGTATGTTAGATGTGATAGTGGGTATGACGGCTATTATGAAACACATCTAATAGTCACTGTGCATTCTGAATTAGTTCCTAGTCGATTGGACCATCAAAATGAGGATAAGGCCGCCCGAGCATGAGACTAGTATCTGCGATGCAAAGTACCATGTTTCATTGGTAGGGAACATTGTGATGTTCTGAGCATGCCGATAGATAGTGACCTGGTGATCTATCGAACTACCCTCGTTCAGACTTTCCAAGTGGTTACCATTTGTCGAGTGGATAAGTCCGAGGTCTTGGTTGTACTGATTAGTCCTCACGACTCGAAATGTCATTGAGACTCTACATGATAGGCGTCTCACTTTGACTCATTTGCCTACTCACTTGGGGTCATTAGGCGGCGGGATTGGGTGAGACCCCGATGCATGTAGGAGTCGATGCATCGTTGTCGAGGATTCACCGCTCGCAGACATGCGTGGATATCCTATGCTATCTGAGGGGATAATAGTGTATGAATCTCTGGCCAGAGTACTAGAAGTGTTTTAGGTAAATGGGTTTACCTAGTTACACTCGCGATGTCACTATTCGATCTCCAAGATGTATGCATAGCTATCGGATCTATAGCGACTCTCGATTTACCAATGGTCGTTGATCTGATCGGGATATATGGAATGAAAGGACCGTACTGTACGCTAACCACAACCAACTGGTTCTTGCAGGCACTATCAGTGATACCTAGGGGATCATGGGGCGATTTTGCTAGACGCTCTTACCATGATCCGATGGGCAAGTCCGAAATTGCGATTTCGGAGCCACAATGGTTGTGGGCCCACGGCTAGCTGTATCCCTGAACCATTGAGGGTCACACAAGTACTGGATTCGAGATTCCCGCACGGATACTGAGCTCAATGTGTTGAGCAGGGGAAGAGGATTTTTGGGAGTGCGACTTCCTAAAAGTCAACAGGGGTCAAATCGTGATTTCCCGCTGTTGAGGGGCAAAACGATCATTTTGCACTGGGGTTCTGAAAAATGGTTTTTCAGATCATATTATTCAGTTTTGGAAACTGAGTCGATCGGTCTGATCTGATCGGCGATCGGAGTTATGATGAAGTCACGATGATAGGGATGAACCGAATGTTCATCCGTTGGACCCGGGCCCGTTGGGCCAGTCCAAGTCCATCACAAGTCTATTTAATTAGACTTAAGGGCTTCATAACAAATCATCATAACAATTGATTACAAAACCCTAACCCTAGCTCTAAAACTTCGACCGCCCCACCTCTCCTCCAACCTCACGCCGACGCCGCCGGTGCACTCCGCCGCCGCCGCCGCCTCGCCGGACTTGCTCCGGCCAACTTTTCGAGGAGAATCCGTTGGTGATAAAATCCATCAGTCTTCTAGTGCAGGCTGATCGGAGGGAGATCGTTTCCGATCGTGGACTTGTATTTGACGAATCTACCGCCGCCTACCGTGAAGAGCCGGCGTTCTTGTAATTCCGGTTGGAGCCAGGCACGAGTTGCCAGCAAGGTAATCAACGAAAATACCCTATGAATGGTTCGTATTGTGTTTGGTTTTTGATGTATTGAACTTCTCCCGACCCAATTTTGTTCTTCCGCTGCCTCGCCGGGAGACGGGATCCGGATCCGCCAAGGTTCCCCAACAACTAGAACCGCTGCCAGAACCACTGCCCGACCCAGAACTCGCGGAACCAGAGGAACTCGAATCCGCCTTCTTCTAAAACTGTTTCCCTCGAGGTCGAAACCTTTGGCGATTCGACTGTTGCTACTGCTGCGACCCCTGAGGAGAATATAAAGATTGCGACACATCCTGAACAGGCTGATAGGTGTGTCCAGTAGTCGGCTGATCGGAGCTTCCACCTCCATCAAACTCTCCTCAATATCCACCGCTCGGTTCACTGCATCAATATAGGTTGCAGGTGACCCAGACAAAACCATCCGGTACAAATCAGGCCTCAAGCCCTTCAGAAATTTGTTCCTCTTCGTTCTCTCTTGGTTGGCTACGTGCGGCATATAAACCAAAAGCGCAGAAAACTGTCGGGCATACTCAGCCACTCGCATGATACCCTGCTTCAAGTTGTCAAACTCCCGCTCCCTGCTGTTATAAAAAGAATCCGGGATATACTCCTGTCTTAACGCCTCACAGAAGCTCTCCCAGGTGATCACAGACCCACTATCACGAAGGATACGAGAATTACCTCTCCACCAGCGTTGTACATTATCTCTCAGCTACAACACAGCCAGCTTCAGTCTTTTCTCGGGAGCGTACTCTAGAGTATCGAACAACTCCTCCATCTGAACTAACCAAGCCTCAGCCATCGCACCACCCTCGGCTGCAGAAAACGTCGTAGGGTTCGTCCGCTGAAATCGGGCTAAGACTAGTTCCATCTCGCCTATCTGCCTAGTAACGTTCTCAACCTGCTGAAAGTCATCATCACTGCCAGCCCTAGACTCCTCCTCAGTACGTCTAGTCGTCCTACCTCTTCCTCTCCTCGGCGGCATCTAAACAAGTCTAGAGGTAAGATCTCACAGCAGATATATCCCATAGACAGATAAAAATCACATAAGTCACAGAGTCAATCAAAATCAAATCAAAACTCTGTGCCTAGACTCGAGTGTGATCAAAGGAAATCGAGCTTATCCCAGTTTAAGCTCTGATATCAAAAATACCAGGCCCCGTGCTAATTACTCAATAAAATAGCACAAATAAAGCACATAAACGCGGAAGCATAAAACGGGCTTAAAAACTTTTCGAAATAGATTGGGCCTGAACCCAAAATCATAATTTATAATATTCATAATCAAAATACGAGTCAACTCAAACTCATACAAAACAGGTAACATCAAATCTCAATCATCAACGATCCCCAAAATACATAATAACGCAGGGTATCCCATGGTTCAATACATAATAAAGTATACTGGGACTCAAGGAAACGGGGATTGACCAGCTGAACCTCCACTCTATCCAGCTTGATTACCTGAAGATCCTGCAAATGGGTAACACAGACCCAAACAACACAAAAGCAGGAAAACAAATACGAGGTCAAGCCTCAGTACGAAGAGCTATCAAAACAGCTAGACATGCAACATGCTATAAATCAATGCTATGAATGCATGAGGGCTATCAAAGATCGATGGCTAGACCAGTAAGTCAACTGGCAATCTCAAGTCAAGCCTCTATACCACGCAAAGCCAATCAGCCGATGGAAATCATCGGTCCGTGATCATCAGGGCCTGTCATCCCATCACAGCTCGGTGGTAGACACTCGAATCCGGTAGTCACCACTCCAATGATAGCGTTGGACTTTTTGGGCACAACACATCTGTCGGCCAGTCACAACTTGGCTCTCAATCAGGTCGTCAATCAATCTATCAATCAGGCTCAAGATGTATGCATTTATGCCAATCAATATCAAATGCACAATGCATATAATTCAATACGTAAAACAGAATGTAACTCAATCAATTCAACAAACTGCTCCACGTAAATTCACCGAATCAGACCAACAGATTTCATAACAAGGAATACAACCATGTTCGCGCATTCAAGCTACGAAGAGCTGCTCAATTCGTACCTCAATCTGATTTTACCGACAAATTCCTCAAAGAAACACAGCAATTCACGACCTGCCTAAATTCTGATTTCCAGAAATTCCCAGCAATCAACAATCGAAGCCTGGAAGCACACGCATAACAGAATTCAGGACAATGCTACCTCAAACTTACGTCCAATACTCAACAAAACTCACGGCCACTACCAAAAGCTCACGGCTGGAATTTCATAAACCCAAACCAGCATTCAATCCTACCCAAAAAACTTAACAGGAAGCTTAACAAAGCTAGAAACAAGATTCCAACAACTAAAATCGAACGCTACCTGCACGCACAAACCTACTGCCGAACTCAGCAGCTTCGCGTTCTCGTTCCAGCTTACTACAGCCTCCAAGATTGGTGGGAAAAGAAAGATCTCTTTGAGAGGATTCCAACGCTACCTTGAACACGAAAAAAAGTGGCCGGAATCAACGGGAAATCACCCGAGAAGCTATCGGTGAACAGTAACCCGAGGGTTTGAAAAGGAACGAAAGTCGGGAGGAAAATAATTGCTAAGTATGGAGTCTGATCTAATAATTGAAGACCAACACTTCCAATTTATAAACGCATGAAATCTGGTTAAATCAACCACCGACAGAAACAGATTCCTACATCGAATTATAGCGCCAAACAGATTCCTCGAACAGCACTTAAACCACCAGATTCCAGTGTTATCTACAAACGCTCGCGCACAAGTAAAAAACGACAGCGTTCCAATAAAACAGATCTCAGCGCTCAACACATCGCTGGTCTCGCCTACTAATTCAAACGGCGTCGTATACGAGACATCTGGAACCAATACACACACGCTAACGCTAGAGCCAAAACGACGTCGCATCGCTCCAAACAGACCTCTCACAACACAACGCTAGCTCTCAACGCTGGACAGATCTCTGCGCCTAAACAAACGATGACGTATCCACTTATCAAAATGGCGTCACGCAGCGAGAACAGATCTCACCTCAAACCACAACGTTCGAACGCTCAACACCAGATGTCAACTCCCACATGTTGACCAACACGTGTCACCCTCTCACGTGCAAGCGCTAAGGCTACTAGATCTCTACACGCGAAACCAGATCTCTCGCTTCTTCCAAAAGCGTTGACCATCGTTGACGTCCGAAATCGCGAAAGAACAACGCATTTACTTTCGCGCCATTCTCGACCATCCAGACCTCACCAAAACGATGGCGTTTTGCCTTCTTCTCACGGAAATTCACGCTACACTCGGGGGATCAGATTTCACTCGAAATTTCGCTAATTCGACCTCAAAACTCAACCAGATTTCACCCGATAAACCCGAACTAAAATCTGGACTACTCAAACTAGAGATCTGAATTTCTCAAATCAGATTTCACCAAAAATCCGAAATTCCAGAATTCGAAAATCTCAATTCTCGTGACTAATCTAATCCAAAATCTGATTCACTAATATTAAAATCTGATTCCTCACACATGAGGTTTCAACTATCGTGACGCATAAGCAATGACTCGAACATTCTGCATCAATACACAACCCAGTCCATTAAGCAATGCATCTGAACAAACCACAAAACCTCCCAAACCTGAAGGTAAAGCTAACACCGAAGCGGTGGTTAATTTCTCTTTCAACAACTAAAACCTGTTCTCACACTCCTCAGACCACACAAATATTCTATCCTTCTGGGTCAGCTGCATCATAAGCTTGGCTATACTATAAAATCTCTCGATGAAACGTCGATAATAGCTAGCCAAACCCAAAAAGCTACGAATCTCTTAAACATTTCTGGGACGTTCCCAATTCAAAACAGCCTCCACTTTGCTGGGGTCCACAGATATACCTTGGGATGAGATGACATGACCCAGAAAGACCACTCTATCCAAACAAAACTGCATTGGAAAACTTGGCATACAGCTGCGAGTCTCGAAGAGTTTTGAGGAATAATCTTAGGTGCTCTTTATGCTGCATCCGGGTCTTTGAATAAACCAAGATATCATCGATGAACAGGATAACGAATCAATCTATAAATTCTCGAAAGACCCGGTTCATCAAATCCATAAAACTACAGGGGTATTAGTCAAACCAAACTGCATCACCAAAAACTCATGATGCCCATACCTCGTTCGAAAAGCAGTTTTCGCAATATCCTCTTCACGAATCCATAGCTGATGGTACCCTGAGCGTAGATCGATCTTCGAATATACTGCTGAACCCTGAAGTTGGTTAAACAAATCATTGATCCTGGGCAAAGGGTACTTATTCTTCACGGTGGCTTTGTTCAGCTGTCGAAAATCGATAAACATCCTCATCGAGCCATCCTTCTTTTTCACAAAAAGAACCGGAGCTCCCCACGACGACATGCTCGGTCGAACAAAACCCTTCTCCAACAACTCACTTATTTGGACCTTTAGCTATTTCAACTCGGCTGGCGCCAAATGATACGAAGCTCTCGAAATAGGGGCTGTCCCAGGCACCAACTCAATGTTGAAGTCGATTTCCCTTGTCGGGGGAAATCCATGAATCTCCTCGGGAAACACATCAGGAAAGAGCAACAGGGATGTCACTAAGCTCCACTCGAGACTCTGAGGATACGTCTAAGGCATAGATTATAAACCTTGAATTTTCCAAAGATAACAGTTCGAAAATCTCCATAGCCGATATCAATGGGATCTTCGACCATTAGTCATGACCATAGAAGTCCACTTTTCTCCAAATTGGGGCTGAAAGCGCACCATACCATGGAAGCAATCTACTGAAGCACTAAAGCTAGATAACACGTCCATCCACAAAATACAATCAGAGTCCCAGATGACTAACCTAATCAAGTTGGACCGCAGCACGTTCTCTCCAAACTTAATCAAGCTGTCCAAAACAATCTCCTGGGAAAACAAGCCCGCACTGGCAGGAGTTGCAATAGACACAACATTGCACAAATAGGTCGTACCCAACCCATGCTCATGAATGAATGCATCAGATAAAAATGAATGTAATGCTCTAATGTGAAATAGTATACATGCAGGAAAATCGAAAATAGTACTGTTACCTGCAATCACTCCTCCGGGCGCATCTTCCGCTTGTTCCCTGGTCATGGCGTTCACTTGTTCCTGTTGGGGTCCGAAGAAATGATACTGGGAAAACCAACCAAAGAGAGACGGACTAGGTTGCTGGTGTATGTCAGCAGAATGCACAACATCCTCGAACCTCCGATATAGTTCGTGTTGGATCTGTTTCTAACAGATCAGAATCTAAGTTTTGATTCACACAAAATCTGCTACTGTTGTACTACCGCTCTACATGACATGCATAGCTTGCTTAGAATGGAGTAGACGTGAAGATATCCAAGCTAGAACAGTGATGGGACGCCTGAGCTGGACTGGTCGTAGATATCTAGCTGGAACAGTAAGGGGACGCCCAAGCTGGTTCAGCAGTTTACTTCCAAAAGTGCAGGGAACGACAAGCTGGTTCACCGGCTTGGAGTAGGAGCAGCACGAAGATCAAGCACAGTATAGTGAAGAGCAGAATGACTCAAGGGCAGATCAAGTGCAGAGTACAAGTGCAAAATTCAAGTGCAGTACGAGAATTTATAGAAGTTTCCAACGCGATTTCGGAGGCCAAAACGAAGGAATTTGGCCAAAAAGCGGCTTATGTCATGACATAGTCATGATTCTTACTCGTCGGACCGTTTTGGAGGGGGTAGTACTGTTTTCATGCGAAAATATTAAAGTTCATCCTGAACCTTGCATATTCACATACTTGGTTCCCCATCCGGATTATAAACCCGCAACGGAAGCGAGCTGGTACAGATATAGAAGCGAGCTGGATGAAGAAAATATAGCAGCTCAGCAGAAGAGTAGCTTAGTTGAGAAGCGACCAGCTCAGTGGACAGACCAGCTCATAGCAAAGAAGAAATAGAGGCAAGCTGATTAAGGTCAAACCAGCTCAGCAAACAGAGCAGTGGTCAAGAGCAGAATTAGACAAAACGACAAGCGAAGAAATTTGAACACAAGACATTACGAAGATTGCTTATTAGAGTTCAAATTTATTTGCTGTTTTGTCCATTTCAGGTACAGATTTGAATAGTGCGCACATGCTCAAAGTCTACAAAGCCTGCAGAAGCATTAAATGCAAAGGACACAAAGTACAACTATGATAGAACTTTTCAGAAGCCTTTACAACGGCTATATTCTTTGTGTCCAACGGATTAAATCTGCACAGAGGATATATATATAAGATGAGCAGCAGAAGATGCAAGTAGTGTGGGTGTGCAGGAGTTCGTAGGAGCAAAAACAGATTAATCAAGTCTACTGCATAACCCAGGAATACATTGAGAAACCAGCTCGAAGAGGGGAACTTCCCAGTGTGTGAAAATTAAAATTTGAGAGTGAGTGTACACTGTATATTTCTCACACACAGATTCACTCACATATGAGAGCTGAGAGCTAAATTGTTGAGTTGAGTGAATCAGATCAAATACTTTCATTGTAGTCTTTGGACAGAGACGTTAAACAAGTCTAGTTGCCTTTTTCACTGAGACGTTAAAGAAGTGTGGGTTGTCTTTCGCACTGAGACAGTAAAGAAGTGCGTGTAGCCTTTCTCACCGAGGCGTTAAAGAAGTGTTGTTAGACACACAGCTTATGGGCTTAGTGTGCAGTGGTGTGGCTAGAAGTTCTTGCGGCTGCGGGTCGTTGGAGTGGGTTGTAGCGTAGGGATGCTGAAATCAAAGTATTCTAGTGGAATCCTTCCCGATTGTGGAAGAAGGGGAGACTTAGGAGAGTTTTCTCCGAACTTCCATAAACAAATCACCGTATCTTCTTTACTTCTTTACTGCATTCATATATACGCATAGCATGTTTGTTTAATACACATAAAACTGTTTAAATAAGCTTTCGAATTTAAGAGTTCAGGTTGAGTTATTTCCACATGATTTAACTTCATTACTCAATTTGTATCTCGATGCACAATTATTCAAGAACACTGAGCTATTACAGGTCGAGTAATAAATAACCAGATAGCACGGATTTCATTGAGCTGGTTTCAACAACCAGCTAGAACCAGGCTTTTGCACTGCGTTGGTTTAGCGCCGAGCTGGTTCTACATAAACACGATCCGGTTTGAGTTGAGTGCTGGTTTTTCAACTCCTGATTTTAAATGCACGTAAATTACGGGGTTGATGTCAAGGCTGTGTGAGAGCCAACGTGAGTTGTGGCAGAGCTCACGAACAACCCCGGCTTTTCGATCCTAACTGTTCGTTGGACATAGATGCCAAGATTCAGCATTTGACTTTGAGGTCATGATCCCACCATGTCTCAAGATTAGTCAACTCCTGAGGGCTGATGTTAGCAGGAGCTTCCTTCAGAGGGGATTTTTCTTAGTACATATACTAGCTTCTCCGAGGCAAGAACAATCTTGAGGTTTCGTGACCAGTCAAGGTATTTCTCCCCATTAAGTTTGATATTATGAGAATAAGTGCAAGTGGATTACGCATAGTCATAACGAATATACTGAATTGAAAACAGATATACATCAATGACTTCATAATAATTTACTAAACATAAAATGTTCATTTAATTTTATGAATTACTCTTCCACTATTTTAACGATTTCACCACCCACTAGTGGCAACGGGAAAGTCAGTTTCCTTAGTGGGTGCACAGATTCCAATCGAGAACTCATGGTCCTGAATAATATCAGCCAACCATGACACCGAAAGGATAGAACCCAATTCCAGCAAGTGCAACCCCATGCATTTATCTCACGTCCAGTAAGGGCCCAATAATATGAAGCCGATTACTATTACGTGTGAAGATGACTCATCAATGTTGAGTTGCAATGGATAGTCGCCATGACATCCCCAATAATATGGGCAAACGTCATGGGAGTTTCATCAAACTCACATCAAGTATCAATGACGTATACATCTTTCCGACACACAGAGCACCCAATAATATGAGTAGGAACCCGTATGCGGGTAACATCGACGTATAACCACTATCGATGGAAGGTAGGAAATTTTAAGCAAATATTATTCCCTTAGCTTCATGATCTCATTGATTAAATTTTTGTTTTATGATCAATTTAGGAGCTATTGGCTAACGTTCTCTAAAAGTGCTTCCAGGTCATTGGAGGGGTTTAAATGCTCTTAAAACCTAACTTCCTAAGTAACACCCTTTAGTGAGCCCAGTCGGTACAAGCCATTTTTAAGCCGGTCTATGAAGAACTCTCTTAGATTACGTTTTGTCACATGAATTCATAATTATCATTAATGTCAGACCCGGTGCTCTTAATCAGAGATTAAGCCACAAAACACGGAAGTTTAAAAAATGTGGATAAAATTTTTATTTTTAGCCTGAGAGAAAATATATAATTCAAAATAAGTTCTTACTCAAAATAAGACTTTAAATCAAAATTCTATGGCAACCATCAACCACAACAAATATATACATGCATACAAACTCAATCCGATCAGGAATACAACAACTACTCAGGGCATCCCCTGGTAATGACTCGCTAAGGCATATATATATGTAACTGGGAACTCAACACCCATGGGGCCTCACCAGCTGATGAACCACCAAGACCAGCTAGTCTACCTACAAAGGCCTTCAATGGCCAACATACGGCCAATGCAGCCCCAAGGAAAAAATGATATGTCATGCAGTGGCCAACATACGACCAATGCAGCCCCAAGAAGAGCAATCATCATACAACTATCAAATAAAGCGTGAAACATGATATGTCATGCAATGCATGAGGCTATCAAGAAATATCGGGAATCAAGGGATAGCGAAGACACATCGGCCGACACAAGTTCACAAAATACTCCACTGTAAATCATCAAATTAGGAAATCAGTACATCAGTGGCCAATCGTAGGTGGGAGTATGGGAGCTAACCAGCCGTCCCACATGCAGTACCAGCAGCTCAAAGTCTCAAAGCTCAACCCAACTGGTGCCATTCGCTTGCTGCGGGGTAGGAGCTACCAACTAGACCTCAGAGCAGACACGATCGTAGCGGGGAGTCGAGGGTACGGGAGCTAACCGACACCCCTCATTTTATTTATATTTTCAAATTAGCATGGTGGAACTATCCATCATCGGATAAAATTCAGGTATCAAAAGGAAATCAGCTCAAATTGCTATGCATGTATGCAAGACAATAGCAGCTTACAATCAGCACGTAATACACAACGGCTATATAAATTCGCACGCAGGTAATAAAGTCAGCACAAATTAGGCTATACCATACGATCCTAAGCTGAGCTGTCGGCGCAGTGGCGGAGCCAGATCTCGCTCCTGGGGCAAAGCGTAAGATTTAAAATTTTGAAGCCCAGGAACGGTCAATACACTAATTAATGAATCTAAACATACATAGGATGTTTAAAAGGATACCTTGTTGCGTATAGGCGCCTAGCTCCGACCAGTTTCACGAGGGAATTGGCCCTTCAATGGTTGAACGGCTTTGGCCTTCTAATCCGGTCCACAACCGGAATCTCAATTCCTTTGTTGATTTGCAAAAGAACACAAACAAAATTTTCACGAATGGAATCTCCTGACGAGACGATCGGAACAACTTCCGACGGCGGCGAGGGGAAAGTAGGAGGAGAAGGAAAAATATAACTAAAAAGGAGAGAGTTCTCAACCTAGAGTATTAGTTGTGAATACAACTTTTTGGTGTGAGTAAAATGAATACCCCAGGGCCCCTATTTATAGATTTTCCATGGGCTTGTACCAGGCTAATGGGCCTGGGCCCGACCCAGGCCCATTGAACATTGGTTTCAAGTCCATCGTTGTGGCTTCATCATAATCCCGATCAACGATCAGATCGGACCGATCTGCACAGTTTACAAAATTAAACATTATGATGTGAAAACAATTTTTCAGACCACCTAATCCAAAATAGCAGTTAGGCCCCTATCAGCTTTAAGGATAGTCATAGGTTTCAAGTCCATCGTTGTGGCTTCATCATAATCCCGATCAACGATCAGATCGGACCGATCTGCACAGGTTTTACAAAATTTAAACAGTTATGATGTGAAAACAAGTTTTTCAGACCACCTAATCCAAAATAGCAGTTAGGCCCCTATCAGCTTTAAGGATAGTCATACTAGTCCAAGCTAATTTAAGAAATCACATTTCCACCCCCAGTTATTTTTAGTAAGTCACACTTACATCCGTCCTCCTACTATACTCAACAAATTGAGCATAATTTTCGTTTGTGTGACCCTCAATGGTTCAGGGATACAACTAGCCGTGGGCTCACAACATTTGTCACTCCAAAAACACATTTTCGGACTTACCCATCGAATCATGGTAAAGCGTTAGCAACATCGCCCCATGATACCCTAGGTATCACTGATAGTGCCTGCAAGAACCAGTTGGTCATGGTTAGCGTACAGTACGGTCCTTTCAACTCAAATATCTTGATCAGATCAACGACCATTGGTAAATCGAGAGTCGCTAGAGATCCAATAACCATGCATACATCTTGGAGATCAAATAGTGACATCGCATGTGTTACTAGGTAAATCCATTTACCTAGAACACATCTAGTACTCTGACCAGAGATTTGTCACACTATTATCTCCTTAGATAGTATAGGATATCCATACACAAGGGCGAGCGGTGAATCCTCAACAATGAAGCATCGACTCCTACATGCATCGGGACCTCACCCAATCCCGCCACCTGATGACCCCAACTGAGTCGGTAAACGGGTCAATGTGAGGCACCTATCACGTAGAGTCTCAATGACATTTCAAGTAATAAGGACTAATATGTACAACCAAGACCTCGGACTTAATCAACTCGGCAAATGATAACCACTTGGAAAATCCGAACGAGGATAGTTCGATAGATCACCAGGTCACTATCCATCTGCATGCTCAGAACATCACTATGTTCCCTACCAATGAAACGCGGTACTTTACATCGCAGATGCTAGTCTCAAGCTTGGGCAGCCCTTATCCTCTTTTGGACAGTCCAATCGACTAGGAACTAGTTTAGAATATACAATGACTATTAGATGTTTTTCATGATAGCCATCAAATTCATTATTACATCTAACATACACTATAGTGCATTCAAGGTCTTTATCCAAAAATTATAATTAAAATAATGAAGATAAAGAATGCCATAAAAGAATGAGAATTTTATAAATAAAGATCATTTTACATATAGTCAACAAGAACCCACACGCCACAAGTTGGCTAGTTGGGCACCTACTCTAACAATCTCCCACTTGACCTAAATCCAACTACTCATCAGACGTAGTCCCATAGCTTCACCATGTTTTTCAAACAATGCTCCTGGCAAGGGCTTCGTAAGTGGATCAGCAATGTTGTCTGCAGAGGTGACTCTCTCAACTACTATGTCACCTCTAGCCACAATATCCCGGATTATGTGGTATTTTCTCAGTATATGTTTGGATCTTTGGTGAGACCTAGCTTCCTTTGCTTCTGCAGCGGCACCCGTGTTATCACAATACATCGGGACTAGACCAACTCCTTCAGGAATCACGCCCACTCTTGGACAAAATTCCTCATCCAAACCGCTTCTTTAGCAGCAGCTGATGCTGCGATGTACTCGGCATCAGTGGTTGAATCCACGATGGTGTCTTGCTTGAAACTATTCCCTGAGACAGAACCACCATTGAGCATGAATACCAATCTAGAGGTTGACTTCGAGTCATCCACATCGCATTGGAAGCTAGAATCAGTGTAGCCTTCCAATTTCAGTTCACCAACCCCATAGACCATGAACATATTTTTAGTCATTTGTAAGTACTTAAGAATATCGTTAACAGTCTTCCAATGCATTTGACCGGGATTGGCTTGGTAGCGGCTCGTGACACTCAGAGCATATACGACATCCGATCTAGTCGAGATCATACCATACATATTACTACCTATTGCCGAGGCATATGGCACACGTTTCATACTCTGTATCTCCTCATCAGTCTTCAGACACATAGACTTAGATAGATTGACCCCGTGGCACATAGGTAGGTGTCCTCTCTTGGACTCTTCCCAAGAGAACCGCTTAAGTACGGTATCAATGTAGGTCGTTTGGGTGAGTCCGAGCATTCTTTTCAATCTATCTCTAAGATCTGTATTCCTAGAATATAGGATGCTTCACCCATGTCCTTCATCGAGAATCTACTAGACAACCATACTTTAGTTGACTGCATCATTCCTACGTCATTACCAATGAGTAGAATGTCATCAACATAAAGTACAAGGAATATCACAGCATTCTTAACTACCTTCTTGTACACACATGTCTCCTCGAGATTCTTGATGAAATCAAATTCTTTAATTGTTTCATCAAATCTCAGATTACAACTTCTCGATGATTGCTTGAGACCGTAGATCGATCTCTGAAGTTTGCATACTTTATGCTCACTTCCTACGGATGTGAAACCCTCATGCTGCATCATATAGATCTATTCATTAATCTTTCCATTAAGGAACACAATTTTCACATCCATTTGCCATATCTCAGAGTCGTACCATGCGGCTATGGCTAGTAGGATTCTAATTGACTTGAACATTTCAACTGTTGAAAAGGTTTCATCATAGTCAACACCTTACCTTTGAGTGTAACCTTTTGCAACCTGTCACTCCTTGTAGGTCAGTACCTTACCATCAGGCCCAAGTTTTCTCTTGCATATCCATTTTCACCCAATAAGAACTATTCCTTCGGGAGGATTCACGAGATTCCAAACTTGGTTCGAATGCATTGAGTCAATATCAGATTGCATTGCTTCAAGCCACAAATTAGAATCAGCATCGTAAATTGCCTCCTTGAAGGTTCTTGGATCACATCCAATAGTTTGATCACTTTTATCATCTTCAAGCAGGAAACCATATCTAACAGGAGCCCTAGGAACCCTTTCAGATCTCCTAGGTTTGTCCATATCAAGGATTGGCTCTTGAGGTGTGGGAGATTCACTTGGTACTTCAGTTGGTTCTCGAACTTCTTCGAGTTCTACTATCTTTTCTTTTCTATCAAGTAGAAGTTCCTTTTCCAAAAAGGTGGCATTTCTAGAAACAAACACTTTTGTTTCATTGGGATAGTAAAAGCGGTATCCAATAGAATTCTTTGGATACCCAATGAAGTAGCTGTTGGGAAAGCGGTGGCGGATCCGGATCCCGTCTCCCGGCGGCGCATCGGAAGTTTAAAATTAGCGACGGGAAACGTTCAATACAACAAAGGCAGCACTATAAACCATTCATAGGGCGTTTCTCGGGGTGTTACCTTGCTGGAGTCTAGGTGCCTGGCTCCAACCAGAATCACAGGGAAACTGGCTCTTGTCGGTAGGCGGCTGTAGATCGTCAATCAGGTCCACGACCGGAAGCAAGGTTCCTTCGTCAGCCTGCACTAGAAGGCCTGACGAGATCAGCACGGAAGGAATCTCCTCGAAACGGTGATCGGAACAAGTCCGATCAACGTGAGACGGCGGCGGGCGGCGGGGTTTGGGCGGCGGCCGGCGGCGGCGTGAGGCTTTGAAGGAGAGGGGGCGGCGTGTGGTTCTAGGGTTTTAGTAGTAGTGTATATGTTGTTTAGTTATGAAGCCCTAGTCTACTTTAAGTAGACTAGTGATGGACTTGGACCGGCCCAACGGGCCCGGGTCCAAATGACGATACGAAATTCCTTATCCAAACTGCCTCCTTAGCAGCAGCTGATGCTGCGATGTACTCAGCCTCAGTGGTTGAATCCGCGACGGTGTCTTGCTTGGAACTCTTCCAAGAGACAGCACCACCATTGAGAATGAATACAAATCCAGAGGTTGACTTCGAATCATCCATGTCACACTGGAAGCTAGAATCAGTGTAACCTTCCAGTTTCAGTTCACCACCCCCATAGACCATGAACATATTCTTAGTCCTTCGGAAGTACTTAAGAATATCCTTCACAGCCTTCCAATGCAATTGGCCGGGGTTGGCCTGGTAGCGGCTTGTGACACTCAGAGCATATGCGACATCCGGTCTAGTCGAGATCATGCCATACATAATGCTACCTATTGCCGAGGCATATGGCACACGTGTCATACTCTCTATCTCCTCATCAGTCTTCGGACACATAGACTTAGATAGAGTGACCCCGTGGCACATAGGTAGTTGTCCTCTCTTGGACTCTTCCATAGAGAACCTCTTAAGTATGGTATCGATGTAGGTGGCTTGGGTGAGTCCGAGCATCCGTTTAGATCTATCCCGATAGATCTGTATTCCAAGAATATAGGATGCTTCACCCATGTCCTTCATCGAAAATTTACTAGACAACCAGACTCTAGTTGATTTCAGCATTCCTACATCATTCCCAATGAGTAGAATGTCATCAACATAAAGTACGAGGAATGTCACAGCGCTTTTAACTACCTTCTTATAAACACATGGCTCCTCGGGATTCTTGATTAAACCAAATTCCTTAATTGTTTCATCAAATCTCAGGTTCCAACTTCGTGATGCTTGTTTGAGACCGTAGATCGATCTATGAAGCTTGCATACCTTATGCTCACTTCCCACAGATGTGAAACCCTCAGGCTGCGTCATATAGATCTCTTCCTTAATGTTTCCATTAAGGAACACAGTTTTCACATCCATTTGCCATATCTCATAGTCGTACCATGCGGCTATGGCTAATAAGATTCTAATTGACTTGAACATCGCGACTGGCGAGAAGGTTTCATCATAGTCAACACCTTGCCTTTGAGTGTAACCTTTCGCGACAAGTCGTGCCTTGTAGGTCATTACCTTACCATCAGGCCCAAGTTTCCTCTTGTATACCCATTTACACCCAATAGGAACAATTCCTTCGGGAGGGTTAACAAGAGTCCAAACTTGGTTCGCATGCATTGAGTCAAACTCAGACTGCATTGCTTCAAGCCATAAATTAGAATCAGCATCGGAAATTGTCTCCTTGAAAGTTCTTGGATCAGATCCAACAACTTGATCACTTTGATCATCTTCAAGGAGAAAAACATATCTCTCAAGAGCCCTAGGAACCCTTTCGGATCTCCTAGGTGCGACCATTTCTGGTACTGGAGAAAAACATATCTCTCAAGAGCCCTAGGAACCCTTTCGGATCTCTTAGGTGCGACCATTTCTGGTACTGGCTCTGGAGGTGCAGGAGATTCACCTGGTACTTCAGTTGGTTCTCGAACCTCTTCGAGTTCTAATATTTTGCCCTTTCTATCAAGTAGAAATTCCCTTTCCATAAAGGTGGCATTCCTAGAAACAAACACTTTCGTTTCGCTGGGATAGTAGAAGTAGTATCCAATGGAATTATTTGGATACCCAATGAAGTAGCATAAGATGTATCTCGTATCCAGTTTATCTCCCACTGTCTGCTTCACGTAAGCAGGACATCCCAAAATCCTCAATAATGAGTACTTGGGTGGTTTTCCCATCCATATCTCATAAGGAGTTTTATCCACTGCCTTTGTGTGGACATTGTTCAACAACATTACCGTCGTTTCGAGCGCATAGCCCCAAAACGAGGTAGGAATCTCAGTGAAGCTCATCATAGATCGAACCATGTCCATCAAAGTTCGATTACGACGCTCCGCTACACCATTGAGCTGTGGTGTGGCCGGAGGGGTCCACTGTGCGAGAATCCCATTCTCTTTCAGATAGTCTTAAAACTAAGCACTCAAGTATTCACCACCTCGATCGGATCGAAGTGCTTTAATACTTTTGCCTAATTGATTTTCTACTTCAGCCTTGAATTCTTTGAACCTTTCAAAGGATTCAGACTTGTGCTTCATTAAGTACAAGTACCCATACCTAGAGTGATCGTCGGTAAAGGTGATGAAGTATGTGTGACCGTACTTAGTACCAATATTAAACGGTCCGCACACATCAGTATGGATCAAATCCAATAGGCCTTGAGCACGCTCACCCTTGCCCTTGAAGGGTTGCTTAGTCATCTTTCCCTTGAGACTAGACTCACAAGTCGGTAGGGAGTTAATGTCTGACAGATCAAACATGTCACTCCTAACTAACTTGTTCATCCTACTTAGAGAAATATGACCTAGCCTAGCGTGCCAAAGTTGTGCTGGGTTCAAGTTATCGTGTTTCCTTTTATCGTTGTTGTATGTGCTTCGACATCGTGAGTTGGAACGTCTTTTAATTTGAAGGTGTATAAATCGTTTTCGCGTTCCCTAATTCCAATCAAACATTCATTCTTGTAAATATTGCAAATCGAATTAGCAAACATACAAGAATATCCATCACTATCAAGCATAGAAACAGAAATAATGTTCTTTATTAATTCGGGAACAAACAAAACGTTTCGTAATAACAACTTAAAATCAGAAGACAGAAATAAATAGACATCTCCTATAACTATAGCAGCAACGCTTGCTCCATTGCCAAGCCTCAAGTGGGTCTCACCCTCTCTAAGACGTCGGCTTCTTGTCATCACCTGCAAATCATTGCAGATATGAGATCCACATCCGGTATCAAGTACCCAAGAAGTCGAACTAAGAGACATATTTATTTCAATATAGAACATACCTTTCGCAGTTCGCAACTGCTCGAGGTACTCCTTGCAGTTCCTCCTCCAATTCCAAGGCTTATGGCAGTGGTGGCAAACATCCTC